>JAXIVD010001054.1:5000-87500 GCA_036785275.1 Cancer borealis
ACACACACACACACACACACACACACACACACACACACACACACACACACACACACACACACACACACACACACACACACACACACACACACACACACACACACACACACACACACACACACACACACACACACACACACACACACACACACACACACACACACACACACACACACACACACACACACACACACACACACACACACACACACACACACACACACACACACACACACACACACACACACACACACACACACACACACACACACACACACACACACACACACACACACACACACACACACACACACACACACACACACACACACACACACACACACACACACACACACACACACACACACACACACACACACACACACACACACACACACACACACACACACACACACACACACACACACACACACACACACACACACACACACACACACACACACACACACACACACACACACACACACACACACACACACACACACACACACACACACACACACACACGGGTCTTCTGAATCAGATGAGGATTCAGTTTCATCGGTAAATGGTTGGCTTAGCAAACATCAGAAGAAACTTACACATTTTTCTACGTATATATATCTCGACCATGCAATAACAAAAATAAACATTTACTATTTACTACACAAATGTTCCGAAAAGTGACGTACTGTTAAGGTGAACAGATATTTGCAAACCTTGACGTAGATGATTATTATTTTGGTGTTGACGATGATGGACACACATTGGAACGCCACGGTGGGGTCAGCTGCAGCCTGATGATTATTTTGGTTTAGGTGTGGAAGGGCGCGTCCTGAGGCAAGTAGGCAAGGCAGGCTGAGGCGGGGCGTCACCATGAACACAACACCACCATCTAACAAGGCACAACACTCTATATAGTCTGCTCATACACACCTGAACCAAACAAGCTGTATGACTGTGTGTATGGATGTGTATGTGTGTGTGTGTGTGTGTGTGTGTGTGTGTCGAGCGTTGAAAGGCTACTGCCACATGTCCACAGTTTCATAATTTTATATTGTTATAATAATGTTTTACAGTGATTTCGTAATTAAGGTTTTTCTATCATGTTTCAAAAATATAATTAATTATGATATTAATAATTAAAAACTAAAGTAAAAAAAAGTAATGTTGTAGTCATGTAGCGGCACGTCGGCGATGCAGTTATTAACCTATTAATCCATTTTTTTAGTATTTCTTATGATATTCTTGCGTTTCTTAAATAAAATTGCCTTTCGGTTTTTTTATAATATAATGAAATACTGTAATTACAAAAGCAATATGTATATGACGTATGTACAATATAAAATCATGCAGCTGTGAACGTATGCGAGAAGGCAATCAACACTCGACTTACAGACTCGCGTAGGTTCATGCCAACAAACTGTACAGTAGTTAGGTGATTACGATTCGAAGCAATTGAATGTTTCGAAAAGTATACCAAGCAACCTCCTGATATGAAGTGGCAAGGTGTAGAGGTGGTATTAGGGTAGACTTCAATATTATAGGTATTAGATAGATTGATAGACAGATAGATGAAAATAAATAGGTAGTCCGAATAATTTCCTGACTGACTGGTTAACTGATACGTATATAAAAATTATTATATATCTATTAAACATTACATATATTTTTGCTTTACTTTGTAAATTCCCTGATTAATTACATTCTATTAATTTCCTGATTGTGTGTGTGTGTGTGTGTGTGTGTGTGTGTGTGTGTGTGTGTGTGTGTGTGTGTGTGTGTGTGTGTGTGTGTGTGTGTGTGTGTGTGTGTGTCCTGGCAGCTAGAGGATTACTTCGGTCCTAACAGCGCTGAGGTGGTCTCCGTCACAAAAATAAACTCCACGGCGCTTCCAGCCTCTCAGCAGATCAACATCAGCGTAGAATTCGCGTTGATGGTCCCTCAGCCTAACATATCGCAGGAAATAGTCCTCGCCCTCAGGAGTGTGTGCCGGGGCGTGGAGCGTCACCCCAGCCTGTGTGTGATGGCAGGCGGTGTTCAGCTGGTGCAGGACTCCATCACCTCCACGGACAAAGGTGACCAAATGATAATAGAAGAAACTTATTCCACGTCAATAGCATTAGGATCACACGCTGTTGTCATCACTATCAATATTTTTAACTTCCTATCAGCGTTAGTATAAAAAGTCAAATATATATCAAACTATCAATACTAAACGCCATTTTGTAAAAAGATATCACATAGTTCATATTTATCGGGAACATCTGAGGCAACTTAGAAAGTCTTCCTGTGTTCAGTGAAAGAATCAACAGAAGCATCACTAGATACATTTAAACATTTTCTCCTCAGATCCGTGTGGTGAGAATCCTTGCCCAAGCGAGTATAACTTCACCTGTAAGGTTAAAACAAACGTGACGGGTCGCTTCCTGTGTGACTGCGCCTCGGGTTTCTCAAAAGTGGACATTCCTAACTCCCTGGGCTACTGTCAAGGTCAGTTATACGTGACAGCGAAGAGAAAAAAGCCAAATGGATACAAAGTTGGATGCACACAGTAAAATAGAAGAAATCAGTCTCAATAGTAAGTAATAATTAATGATTTTATAAGGTGATATAAGCAACACAGGCGCCTCTTCTGTTTCAGACGTAAACGAGTGTGCGGGTGAGGGTGAGGAGCAGCCGTGCGACCACCACCAGGACTGTATAAACACTGTAGGAGGGTTTACCTGCAGGTCAGTGTGAGGAATACATGCATCTTCCTTATCATGGCGACACCAAACATGTGTGACACAATCATCCACTTTTCAGCCTCATCAGTCATCTTATTCTTGTATTAATTTCGAGACTGTCACAATTCTGAACCAAAGCTAAAAGACGGTTATATCCCAGAGATGGAAATTCAAATCAGACCATCACATCAGGCAGACATGAATACTTGTTAGGCTGCTTGTATGGAGCACATTAATCCTTGTAAGCATTAACAGTAGACTTGGTGTTTACCATTACACGGTTGTCATTCATCCATTCACTCACCACTCGTTTATTCATTCATTCACTCATTCAGTTAATCAATCATCATGTATATAAAACACATATTTGCCGTCTATGCCATATTACAAATATAATTGATGTATTATACAAGTGATGGAGTCCCGCAATAATGATTTGCGATTGTTTCATTTTCAGTTCGAAACTAACTTCACTTGGTCAAAATCGTAAGTATCTCACTCCTTATTTGCATGATTATATGTGAAAATTAACAAACAATAATTCTAAACACTGAAAGGCCTTTTTTCTAAGTGTTGTCTGTAAATATACCTGTGATCTGTTTCCGCCGCCAGCTGAGACCGTCCAGGAGATGGCCATCACCTTCGGGGTGCTGTTCTTCATCACCCTCTTGGCACTCATCGCCGTCCTCTGCCTGTGAGTAGAGCAACAACTTCTATCTACACTTAAACATTCATAACACAATCAATCGACACTCATGACGTATCACGCATAAGGTTTGAGGAGAAATCTTGTTGCAGAGTAACATATAAAGCCTATTTATAAGTTGACTGAATGACTGATAAATTGATTGATGAATTACTCTTTTTAAATGTTCGACTGATAGATAAAAGATCACACAGGTAAGCAGTCGACAATTCGCAACATATGAACAAATATTACGATTGTAGATGATTACACAACATACACAAAGACAAAACACCTCACCTCCAAATAACCCTCATTTTCCTTCCCATCATTACCAGTCTTAAGAAGAAGCACAAGGCAACCAGGGAGTTAGTGCCCATGACAACAGGTTTTGACAACAGTGCCTACAACAGAGCCATCAGCTAGTGAAGAGCACACGACAACTGTATCTCGTAACCAAGCACGGATCAAGAGATGCAGTCAAAACAAGGCAAGAGTCTTCAGCTCTGCGGGAACATTGACGGAAGTGGTAGTGGTGGTGGTGGTGGTGGTGGTGGTAAAGCCAGAATGTGTACGGACATAAAAAACAAAGTGATCTTGTGAATCCAGGATAAGAGTCACGGGATAAAATACACTGGAGTGATTTTAGTGAACATCATAAAGAAGAGAGGACAATGTACCTAAGAGTTAAGTTTTTTTGTTCATGAAATTGGCCAACTAAGATGAGATAAAAGGATGTTGTTCACTTACAATATCTGACAGGAAGCCATTCCTTGGGGGTACCAGTATAGGGAGCATGGCTGCCATATTCTTATATCCGCATTATTAGGAAACACTATCCATTACAAGGGAGAGAGAGAGAGAGAGAGAGAGAGAGAGAGAGAGAGAGAGAGAGAGAGAGAGAGAGAGAGAGAGAGAGAGAGAGAGAGAGAGAGAGAGAGATTTTGAATAAACAAATAAATAAATATATACATATATATATATATATATATATATATATATATATATATATATATATATATATAGATAGATAGATAGATAGATAGATAGATAGATAGATAGATAGATGGATAGATAGATAGAGAGAGAGAGAGAGAGAGAGAGAGAAATATAATTTTTTCTCTCTCTCTCTCTCTCTCTCTCTCTCTCTCTCTCTCTCTCTCTCTCTCTCTCTCTCTCTCTCTCTCTCTCTCTCTCTCTCTCTCTCTCTCTCTCTCTCCTCTTCTCTCTCTCTCTCTCTCTCTCTCTCTCTCTCTCTCTCTCTCTCTCTCTCTCTCTCTCTCTCTCTCTCTCTCTCTCTCTCTCTCTCTCTCTCTCATTCTGTCCAACGTGAGGTTAGAATCCTCAGGCTAAGTGTCGCACGTCACATGTAACAGCCAGGGTGTGACGCCTCTGAACAGTTAGTCTGAATGGCGATCATGACGTGATAAGTGTATTCAAAAACAAATATGTTCAAATGCCATACAACTGCTACTACAGTAATAAGAATAAGAATGAAAATAAGAATACAAATAAAAATAA
The DNA here is from genome assembly GCA_036785275.1 of Cancer borealis. Classification (NCBI taxonomy): domain Eukaryota; kingdom Metazoa; phylum Arthropoda; class Malacostraca; order Decapoda; family Cancridae; genus Cancer; species Cancer borealis. The sequence continues at coordinate 9,936 of JAXIVD010001054.1, forward strand.
GAATAAGAATAAGAATAAGAATAATGATGATGATAATAATAATAAATAAAAATTAATTTACTGAACGGAGTGAAGAAACTACATCGATTGGAGTAACTGAATGTCATCACTCCGGCAATAATAATTGTAACACCAGTCATGACCATTACTCCATCCAACTGAGTTTATCAGGATTGAAGTTTTTCTTTCTAGCAGTATCATCCCTTTACAACAGGCGACAAAGTGGTGTGACGATTAACCATGAGGTAAACGTCACAGGAATACGAATAGCGTCTTTACATGAGACACACACACACACACACACACACACACACACACACACACACACACACACACACACACACACACACACACACACACACACACACACACACACATATTGCCTATCACATGTGTATGCAGTAAAAGGTAGGTAATAATGAAGATCTCCGGACCTTTAACACGAACATTGACCTCTTCAAATAAACTGTAAATTAATGAAACGCACAGCATATAATATCTCATAGCATCACGGTTAAGACCAAACAACTCCTCTGGTATAAGATTGAGGAGGCTGGACCTGGCACGTACTTATCATTATATTATTACTATTACTAAGTGTCGTGTATCAATAATAAACCTTTCAACTTCACCTTGTTGCATTACCCTATGTATTGGAATGTGCATTCAGGTAGCAATATTGTAACCAAGGTCAGGTAAAAAAGTTATGTATCGTATTATCATTCGGCGATCCAGAGCCGTGAAAACACAGCACACGAAGCTGATAAGGTTAAACTGTGGTGAGGTTATCTTCATGACTAGTATATACAGTACGAAAATTGCACCGAGCCTTTTGTGCAACTCTGTGTTACATGCAAGGGCTTGAGCAGAAGAGTTAATCATGACTATACGAAACCGTTAACTAGGTGTGGCATTACGTAAGTCATTTAACCGCCGATTCAGAGTATACAGTATGAGCGTCTATGAAATTTTTGTGTATGAAATTCACCTTGTGTCCATATTTTTCTGATGATAAGTGTAGTTACTGTTATTAAAGTTATTGCCCATCCAGGCTAGACTAGTGGTAGTCTAGTATGGTATATAGTATAGTATCCTCCTCTATTTTTATTTTTTACTATAAATGTCCATGTACATGTTTTCTACAAGGTACATGGTGTTCCCTGCTATCTGTTTTTTTCTGCTGGCACGTTGCCGGAGGGAGAGTAGGGTGGGAAGAGAGCCTTGTTCTGTTCTATCCTGTTCTCCAACTTTCATACTTATCGACTTTTCACACACACACACACACACACACACACACACACACACACACACACACACACACACTCAAGGTGCAAAGTTTCACTGATGATCAAGTAGTTACTGTACTCCTTGAGCAAGAAGATGGGCTGTGTGGTGTGTGAAAGGTCACAGCCTTACCCTCCCCTCCCCTCCGGGAGGGTAAAAGCTGGCGATCACGAGTCCAGCGCGTGATCTGCAAAACCATGGTGAATGACACACACACACACACACAGATATATATATATATATATATATATATATATATATATATATATATATATATATATATATATATATATATATATATATATTTTTTTTTTTTTTTTTTTTTTTTTTTTTTTAATGAAAAAAAATGTACATCAACTGAAAGAAAAACTGGACAACTATAGATACGGAGACAGGACCACACCAGTGTACCTCAGGCTCTGTATACTACAACTAGATAAACACACACATACACACACACGCACACACACACACACACACACACACACACACACACACACATACACACACACACACACACACACACACACACACACACACACACACACACACACACACACACACACACACACACACATTAACATAGAACGTAACAGTACAACTTTATATAATCTCCTCGTTAATTCCGTTGTGGTAAGACAAATGATAAGATTAGCCAGGTAAATGCACTAATTAGTAAACTGATCCCACTCACAACCAGGTAAAAAGCGCCTCCACACTAACAAAGAACAAAAGTCAAAGAGAAAATACATAGAACAAAACTCAGTAAGAAAACACATAGAAGTGACGAGAAAGGAAGGAAGGTCATAGACACGGAGATCAGAGTCAATAATCACGGTAGGGATCAAACACCCACCTATGCCTCCCCTCCCCCATCCCCCTCCTCCCATTCCTCCTACTCCCCCCACCTCCTTCTCCACCTTCAACCAGAATGAGGCGTCTCCCTTCCACACACACGCATCCTTCCTTCCACCCTCCACTGCCAAGATAGCGACGCATCTGTCCTTTCCCTGTACTAGTCCCTTTAAAAAAAAAAAAATTCTCTTTCTCTGTCTCTCTATCGCGAGTACGAAGTAATGATATCTCACGAAGCAAAGATAAATCCCAAATAATTTGTTCTTTAGTTACATATGGAGCGAATAAAAAACTTAAGAAATAATATAGGACCACTAGTAGATAATAATAAGCTCCCTTACATGTTTAGTTTAAACTCGGAAACTACGATGCTCATTCCATCAGTTACTTTATGGGGAAAGTTTTCATAAGTTTGGAATTACACTTAGTGACTTGGTGTAGGATAGATCACTAGATTAATTAACCACCAATGATTTATTGAAACTGTGAACATTAAGTTTGCCGTTTTTCTGGTTGGCCATCATCAGATAACACATAAGAACGGCTGGACGAAGCTTTATAATTCTGATTCCTTTGTAACCGAAAGCTTCTTCTAAAGTAATTTTCGGTTACAAAGGAAACTTCCCCTATAGAGTAACTGATGGTATGAGCATCGTAGTTAAAGAGTTTAAACGTCACTAACTTATTCTACGTTAAATACGAATTATGATGCGCTTCTTACCTGTTGGAAACTAATGAGATGTCGACTCAAAAGAGGACTACTAGGCCTACATCTCAGAAAAAAGTTGTCAAACATGCCGCTGCAGCCGCCTTATCATTTACCGTCTGAAGGATGATCGGCGGTGTAATGTGAAATACTCCCGCGCAAAATTAGTAATAGTTGTAATCTTTCGCTCATTATTTTCTTTAAATTACATGTCTACTATTTGTGACATTTTTTGAACACCTGTGTCACATTATCATATTGCCATATTCATATTTTTCAAGTTTCTCCCTATCAGACAAAAATATATCATCAGCATATAAACACCATAGCACAATACGTATCTCCATTTGTAACTATCTACTTCATCACTAGTTGTTGTACCACAGAAGTCATTCAACCCTTTCTGCAATGATACACATCTTGTTTTGTTACCTAAAACTACCTTGATTCCCTCTAATAGCATACCAGTATAAACTAACCTATTTTATATCAAGTGGTAAATCAGTTGGCAGACATATAGTATTAGTAGACAAATGCTGACTTTCAGTACGTACCGTATATACCGGACTATAAGACGAGATTTGTTGCCAAGTTTAAGGCTTCTAAATCTAAGGGTCGTCTTATACACCGAAAATAAAACACAAACCTATAACTCTGTGATGAATATTCAGCGCCACTGTACCTGGGAATTCATTCCGCATGCACACGCGTGTATGCATAATATATATATATATATATATATATATATATATATATATATATATATATATATATATATATATAAACATATATATATATATATATATATATATATATATATATATATATATATATATATATTACTTTGCTTTGATTACTTTGATTAAAGTTCTGGTAGAATCACCACGGCCAACTTGCTAGTCCGCCGCCTCCACACATTTTTTCAGTCTTCATATACTGCAGTTGGTCGACTATGCAGTTTGATGCTGCACCCCGTGGACTTGGGCTGTGTGGAATGGGAGGCTCGTCTGGTACATCTGGTACATATATATATATATATATATATATATATATATATATATATATATATATATATATATATATATATATATATATACACCTACACACACACATACACAGGCGTGCGAGTCCACCCTAATTCTATGGGTGTCGAATGTTTACTGATAACGTCAGTTACGTCACGTGCGGGCCACAACATCGGCGTGGCGGGCGACACTGGTGATGAAGCTGCAGACAACCCAGATGATGCAGAATTTGACCCGTATGATGATGCCCGTGAACATGTATCTCAAGGTATATTTGATATGCTTACTGTATCAGATGAAGATGATTTTGAAGGTTTTTAATTAAATATCTATGTTTCGAATATTTAAGGCAATTGTTGAAACAAGGTATGTATTAGAGCGCGCCTGCCATGGCGGTGCTGATGTTTATGATAATGTTGCTTTACGTTTTGAAAAATTCAGACTATTGTTTAGTAAAAGTAATATACGTGCAATATGTAGTTTTTTAATTCCTTTAACTACTTGGATCTTGAGCAACTAGTGTTGGAAGTAATTGTTGGAGTAATAAATTAAGGACGGTTGAACAGTGAACCTTACCATGAGAAAGGGGGTCGTCTGATATAGCGATAATAGCTCAAAACCAAATTTTTTTTCCTCGAAAATTGGGGGTCGTCTTATATAACCAGTCGCCTTATAGTCCGGTATATACGGTATGTATAATAATAATCACTTAATAATCACTGTTTTTATGTTGCTAATCCACACAAATATTTACCATCTACTTATTATAAAACTTTAAACCAATGTTTCAAAATCCAAATATTTTCCTTAAATATATGAATCAACCTGAAAGTCTATTTTTTTCACTTTTTTGGCTAGTACTTCAGAAATTTATCAGCCATACTAAAAATATGATGAGTAAGTGTAAAAGGTAAGCTACACTTCATCCCTTGAGCCTGCAAGAAATTATACTTTTATACTAAAATAATCAATAAAAATTTTAGTTAAATTTCCTTTCCTAGGTATTTTCCTAGTCCCGAAATATCAATTCCCTTTTCATTTCACAAAGGAAAATCATTATTTATGATGTGTCGTCCGCCAGGACAAGATGATTATTTGCAGTACTATAGATGTAATGCTGTGGAAATGTACTATTAGTCAGGCTAGCAAAGATATATAATGTAGTATTGTCTGTGCCACTGACTAAGAACTTCATACTGCTTATTTTAGCACACTACTATCACTAACTAGCTTGATATTATACCACAGGCTTATAGATCTCAAATGGTGTGTAATATACATATATATATATATATATATATATATATATATATATATATATATATATATATATATATATATATATATATATATATATATATATATATATATATATATATATATATATATATATATATATATATATATATATATATATATATATATATATATATATATATATATATATATATATATATATATATATATATATATATATATATATATATATATATATATATATATATATATATATATATATATATATTATACATATATATATATATATATATATATATATATATATATATATATATATATATATATATATATTTATATATATATAAATATATATAAATATATATATATATATATATATATATATATATATATATATATATATATATATATTATATATATATATATATATATATATATATATATATATATATATATATATATATATATATATATATATATATATATAAAACAGCTCAGCTAACCAATATTCAACATACATATACAGCCACAAATACTGATAAGTACAAATAAGTAACTTATTATTTGTCCATGAGATTAATGAGTTTTGATTTTTTTTTAAATAATAATAAATCACCTGGTTTATTTCGTTTCTTTTTTTCTTTTCTCTTAATGAAAACAATATTGCATATTTTCAGAAATATTTACATTTACATTATTTTGAAAATAAAACTACATCCATCACAGATCTGTAGTCATAAATATTATAATTGAAAAAAGTTGGAAATGAATACCTTAGTGTGCTCTAATGTCAGGACTAACAATACTTATATGTAGCGTAGATCACACTACCAAAGTGTGTGCAATGTTTATGTATGTGTCACCCACACCACGAGGAATGCTGATAACTATAGCATGTAGTGCATGTCAGAGCAGATCTGTCTAGTTATTGTGTTTCTCAGTCAATATTAACAATCATAAAATTAACACGTTTCCTTTTTATTTAATTATTCATCATATATTTTTGTTGTATTCTACAATATTTTGTGGTGTCCCTTTCATTAAAGGCAAACAAATACACTGGGAAAAAAATATTTTGCTACATCAGATTTACTAATACATTTTGTACATAAGCCAGACTATTTACAATCATATCCATCAACAGGTATACAAAGGTACAGAATCTATGTTTCCGCTTCTACATTTGTTTACAGTGTGCATCAGCTGTAGAATGATATGAAGACCAAGATCAAAATTAATTGTTTTATGCCGGAGGATAAATTTTACAATTATTACTAGTATTACTGTTATTATCATCTACACCAGTAATAAAACAAGAAAATATTGAAGTTTTCTCTAGGTTTAGGGAAAAAAATAATGCAATCCCCACAGGAAAATTGTTTTTTTTAAAAGAATAAAACAAAACAAACATCACTGTCTAAAACTGCTTCCTGAGTTTCATGACACACATTTATAAAACATGAAGTATCTAAAATATCCAAAAAGTCTGCAAACACAACAATTTTTCTTCTTCTATTTGTATATAAAATAACAATATCACCAAAGTACGGAGTTTTGTTGTCATGAAAACTGAATTTGACTAATAATCATCTAAATTTTGATACATTTTGGCACCTAAACTTTCCTAATATTACAGAAAAAATATTTACATAACATGATTGCAGAAGCTAACTCAACAGTGCACTGTATTTGGACTTTCCTATTAACTATAGGATTAATCCATTCACAATTCAATCTCCAAAATAATAATTTAATTAATAAAACTTCATTCATAGCCAAGGCAAGTACATGACACTTAGTGTCACCGGTGCACATCTTTGTTAAAGATAATGAATTTAGGCTACCTCTAGCAGTGCTTTAAACCATTTTTATTTTTCAGGTACGGTACTGCAGTCTAAATTCCTACTATCATAGTAGTAAATCATTAGAAATACTACTCTACAAAGAGCAAATATCATGGCAAAACATAACTGAAAACTGAATATTTATTTTACTTACAATGATAATGGGCTATTTCAGTAAGAAAATACCAGACTAAGAAAGGAAGTAATCAACAACCTCAAAAAGTTGTTTTCTTTTTACAAGTAAGTATTGTACTGAACATGACATATAACAAGTCAACAGTCTATTAAGTTGAGCTATACATTCCAACCTTCAGTACGTTCCTCAGTCATTGTTATCATTGTTATCATTATCACTACTTGAATCACTACTAGAAGAAGAAGAGGAAGAATCACTTGAGGAGGAGGAGGAGGAAGATGATGAAGAGGAAGAGGAGGAAGAACGTTGACGCTGACTGGGTGGTTTAGGTGGAGTCTGTGGCTGTGGCTGTGGCTGTGGCTGTGGTTCTGGTTGTGGTTGTGGTGGTGGTTGAGGTTGACGCTCAGTCTCCAAGTTACTATAATATTCATAAAGATCAGCATGGGGCTGCTTTTTCTGTGGTCTCTTCTGCCTCTGTACCACCTTGAGAGTAGTGGTACATTCTGGACAGTACCAATTACCTTCTGGTGCGGCCATAATCCCAACACACTCAAAGTGAAACCACTGGTATCGACATGATGGGTTGTCACACCCTATCATGTCTGACACCTCATCATAAGGACATTGACAGATACAGTACAGGGTCTCATCTGCTTCCATGCTCGCTCCCTCATAAGCTTTTTTCTTGGGTGCTCTTTTACGTTTCTTTGGGGGAGATTTTGCACCGCTATTGTTTACAGGTTTCTTTCTTTTATTCCTTGATGCACTAGATGGGGTGACAGCAGCACGTGTGGCTGGCATGTAAATACTACTAGAGTTTTCTGGCACTTTATGTATACGTTGGTGAGAAGGATGAACATTATCTAAGTGATACTGTAATGCCTCAAGGGAGTGCCAAGGTGAAGCTCCTTCACAATATGGGCAGTCATAGCTATGGGTTTGACTTTTGGTAGCTTTGTGTACCATAAAGAAATGTAAGCTTAGAACAGTCCATGACTCAAATGCCTTGTAACAAAAGTTACACATATAAGCATCATTTACTCTTACATGATCGAACATAGTGTGGGTGTCACTCAAATGTACCACAAGGTCAACAATCTTGTTGAGACGTGGACGGTTGTCACACACCCGACAAACAATCTCTCCGCCAACATTGAGAGCCCGCTGGGCCTTGTGGGCATAGTAAAGGTGGAAATAGTAAGCTCCATCCTCACGGAACACAAGACCACACAAACAGCGAAAAGTTCTATCTGGCAGCATTGCCCGCTGGTGGACAGCAAGGTGATGATCGTTAATATCGTCGGCTGTGGAGAAAGTGAAGTTGCAAAAAGCACACTCTGTGAGTCCAAGGTTTAGGACAAGTTGTGGATGAACTAGATACATGTGGAGAAGTTTTCCAGCAGGGTCACTCCAAGTCTGATGGCATGGCCCACAACGGAGGCCCACAGCTCTCTCCACTATTTGCAGCATATCCTCCCGCACAGCCAGCGATGCAGAATTCTCACTCACTGATCCTCCAATGGCTCCAACGACACTACTGGAACAATCTGTTATTCTTTTCTTTTTCTGGTCATCATTTCTCGAAAGGTCAAACATGGCACTGTGATATTCTTCCCTTGGGTTTTCAGACATTTCAGATACATTTTTCTGCTTACTCGCCTGTTTCCCAACTTGGGAAACTGGAGCTTCTGATTCAGATTCTGAGGTTTCTAAATCAGATTCAGTCATAGCTAACATAACAAGTCTCGTTTGAAACTCTTGCTCAGCTACTTTGTCATCATCAGCGGGATTTGATGTTTTACTTACTTGTGTGTTTGGAGCCTCCACTTCTGATGCATCTGAATCAGAATCACTCTCCTGACTGCCCTTTTGCCTTCCTGACTTATCTGTGGATGTTCTGTGCTTACGGCTTTTGTATCGGCTTAAGTCTTCACTTGAATCTGACTGGTAGTTTGATGCTTGACTTGGGTGATCTGAAGCCACATGTTTGGCTAATAAGCTTTTTGATACAAAGGCTTGTGTACAGTGCTGGCAGGTATGTGGCCGCTCCCCAGTGTGGATGCGTGAATGCACCTTCAGTCTGGAGCGAGTGCTGAACCTGTCTCCACACTGCTCACACTTGTGGGCCAGTAACTTTTTATGTATGTGGAGAACATGTTGAGTTAAAGAGACTTCCGATGTGAACCCTTTACCACAATGAGGGCAGGTCTGGGGGTTGTGCTTCCATTCCTTGTGCTTCACGAGGTGATGGTCACGCACAAACTTCTCACCACAAACGTCACATTCAAACTTTTTCTCTAACTTGCAGAGGTTGTAGTGAAGCTGCCTAGATTTCTCCTGCTTGAAACGTTTGCCGCACTTGAAACATGGATATGTATATGTAAGTGAGGATGCTCTTGCTTCTAAGACTACCATTGTCTTCTGGGTGCCATCTGGTGTGGACAACATTAAGGGGCGAGCCTCGTTAGGTAAGTGAGATAGATGGAAAGAGTGAACAAGGAATGCATAGAGATTTCCCTGAAAAGCTCCACATGGACAAGTAATAAGGGACTCTGGGTGAACGTCATTCAAATGCAGTAAAAGACGAGGCAAAAGAACACTCACACCACACCCAACACACTGGCCAGTAAACTTGTCATTAAGGTCTAATAAGATGTTCTCTCCCATAGATGTAATGTCAATGTCTGCATTTTCTCCAAGACCCTTTGGAACAGGCTTCGGTTCTCCTCTCCTGTTAGTTTTTTCTGTAGTGGGTTTCAACTGTGGTTTATCAGTGTCCTGCAAAACTTTTTCAGACAAATCTGTCAAATTTTTTCCAACAGGATTATTTTTCCCTTCATCCTTCTGGTGCATTTGTTCAGTTAAAACTTCAGTCATCGTGCGGAAAGTCTGTGCCACAACATTGTTCAAAGCATCAACCAATCCATATGTTAACATTCCTCCTTCTACTTGTGACGGATCTGATTTTTCCTGTTTTCCAGATTCACTTTTGTCTGCAGTGTTAGAGTTTGATGTTTCAATCATTTTGGTGTCTGCAGAGCTTACTCTTTCAGTAGTGGTTAGAGCTGAAAGCCTACTTGGAGTTTGTACAGGGTTAGGTCGTGTGTGAGGAGTACTTGGGCCAGACACTGGAGACCCTGGACTAGGTGGAGCTGACCCACGTAAAGAGTTAGGAGATGCAGCAGCCGTATCAATCTGCAAAGGTGGTTCACTGCCACTGTCATCTTCCTCCTCATATTCTTTTTGAGGATCTACAATCTCTTCCTTTGTTTTTTCATCTATAGGCTCAGCAGTAGAGGCCATAGTGCTACTAACTTCACTTTTCAAAGGCTTTGCTACACCTTCTGATGCACTCTGAGTTTTGGTGATACTAACGAGCTGTTCTAATTGAGATTTTCCTCTTCTAGTATTTCTAATTCTTTCAGTCTTTTGTGGAATGTCACTTGTGCTTGGAGTCAATTTATGGGGAGACATAGATACAGTACATAAGGACTCACACCATCCAGGATTACTTTCTTCACTCTCTTGGTACTCTTCAATAATTACTTTCCCCATCTGTGGCCTCTGTCCCACTTCAACACTTTCCTGGGCCCCTTGCATGAATAAGGAAGCAGTGTCTATGAACGGGTCACACTGAGCTATCACACCCCCAGATGAGTTCATACCTACAAGTATCAAACAACTTTCTTGTCTTGAAGGTTCAACATTTGACCCTTTGTACTTTTCTCTCAGCTGGTGCTTGTTGGTAAGGCTTGCCCATACTGTGTCCCAGGACCTCAGATCATGACAAGTGTTTCGGTGATGCTGTAGGGATGTAGCTGTGATGGCATGGAAAGGGCAAACAAGACAAGCAAGGGTGTGACCAAGAAGATGGTGACAGAACAGTGACAACCGGTCTCGAAACATCTCTGTTGCTTCACATTTTGAACACCGAATGGGCAATGAGATATATTTGAGATTAGGCTTAATGGTATGCCTATGCTTGGGGGATTCCATTAGGTGAACATAAAGACCAGCTGCTTGAGGAATGATAAAATTACAAGTCTTGGAGGGGCACTTCCATGGTGGTCCAATCTGGCACCGTCTAAGACCATAACGGCACTCTGGACAGATAGGAGATGGGCTGCAGTCTCTGTAGCGAAGCACTAGTAATGTTGAGGAGCCACACAGGGCACAAGTGCACCATACTTTCACAGTCATGGATAGGTGCAAATTGAGTGGATTACGAACTAGAGTGAATATTTCTCCCAAGTAATCATACCACACTGCATTCAAATACTGTGCATCTGCTGCCATCAACATTCCTCCTCGGCCACCTCTCACCCACTGAAGGAGCATAGCAACCTCATCCAGCCTCAAGGTCTTCTCAGTGGAGAGGTGGTAAGCATTGATGTGAGCTGCTAAGTGCATGGAGGTGGGCAACACTGTCTTGAATGGCTTGGATAGCTCCTCTCCTTCAGCAATAATGTAGTGAGTGACGCAGGTAGGGAAGGGACAAGGGTAGACATGAGCAGCCCAGGAGTGTATTGCCCAAGATATTATATTCTGGCCTGCAAGACTTTCCGAACAAAAAGTACAATAGAAATGTGCAATACTCTTTTCAATATAAGTATGACTTAAATCATGAGAAAGGAGACACTTCACCCACTGGCCACACAGAACACACCAACCCCCAGAGAGCTGGTTTGCATGACTTGACAGCAGATGAGATGTGAGCTGCGACTCAGAGCTTGGATAAGGATACCCACATAGGAACCAGCATGCTAAGCTATCCTTTGCCATATCCAAACACCATGCACATAATCCTCTTGATTCTTCCAGCTGTGGGCCCACCATAAAAGCAAGGGAACGTTTACACATAAGGCAACAGGTTGAAGATAAGTCATTTTGCAAACCTAGACCAAGAATGGATGCCAGGGACACACGGTGAAGCTGCGGCAACGATAGCAGTAGACGCAACACCAGCCACCAACCATGCAATAAAGTATCACTTATAAGGTGCACATTAACCAAGTGGTTTGCTAATATTTGGGGGAATGCATGTGGAGCAGACAATAGTAATAGGTACTTAGGATTTTGAACTGATGAGTTAGAAGCACAACACTGGTGACAAGTCCAAGCTAAGCCTCTTCCAGTCCACCACACACTGGCCTGTGGGGAGCTGGAGCCCACAGTTAGCATGCTGGACATGAGGCCGTGCACCAGGAGTTCATGGAGTTGGCGATCTGGTTGTGCAAGCATACAAAGACATACTCGACAAGGACCAACAGTGTCCGACGCTGAACCCACTAACGTACAAGATGCAACATCGGTGATCAAGTCCTCAATCATCCGTTTAACAAGGTATTCATGGCAGCTCCACAAATGAGCATGATATTGTACAGCACCAATACTCTTTCCACAACTTCCTTCATTAAGCATACACTCATACACCCTCTTGTGACCAACACGGTAATGTTGGCGTCTTTCTTGTCTACTTTCAAATATTAGTCTACATTCATGGCAAACTTTTTTGGTATCACATCTAACCTTCCTATTCTTTAGAACTTTTCCACTATCCATCTCTAAAGAGCTTTCAGAGCTTGCAACTTTATAACGGTAACTGGCCTTAGATGAATGCTCCATATTTAGTGCTGCATCATCTGAAGCAAAACCTTCAAATGCTTCCACCTCATCATCACCACTCTCCCACATATTTTCAAATGAATATTTATAGAATCCCTCAAAGTCATGAGTAGCAATTTTCTCCTCTTCTACTGATCCAAAAAGACCTTCAAATTCCCACTTTGTTATGACAGTTTTATCTAAGAGCACATTTTCTGATTGAAGTCTCTCTTTTTGTCCTGCTACATCTGTTCCTTCCTTGTTACGCAGCACATGGCAAACCTCACCACCATTTAGTGAGGATTTACTCTTACTATTAATGACAGCACCTACAGCCTCACAATCTCTTTCTAAAATCACTTTGCAATCCTTCACTCTAAACTCAGAGTTGTACTTTTCTTCTCTACGAGATCTCTTTTCCCCCTTACACCCACTACCAAACTTGTTCGTAACATGTTCTGTTTGCAGTTCTTTTGACTGTTCACCTTCACTGCATTCACCAAAATTAGATGATTCTTTTCTAAGCATAGAAGACCTTTTTTTGCTTGAACATTTTGAAAGTCCAGAGATAATACCGTCATTATTATTGCTAGTCAGCCCATCATCTGACAAAGGTTCCTCTTTTCTTCCTTTAGATAATGAACATTTCCTTCCTAATGCCCGAACAGAACTCTCTCTTTCTTTTACCTCTACCAATGTGTCTGAACTGCAAACGTCACTTGTTTCTTCTACAGTTTTTTGAAGATTAGTGTCTTTAGGAAACTGTTGTTTACTTACAGGGCCACTGGACGTGTCATGGGCCTCAACACTAGCACATCTAGAAGACACTCTTCTTGCAACATCTGTACTTTTCTTGACATAACCTAAACTACTGGACTCTTTTGTTTCTTTGTCTTTACTTTTTTCACATTTCCCTTGAGCTTTCCTAACAGAAACTGAGCTTGTACTTTTATCTGGCATTTCATCGTATTTGCTTCCTAGATATTTTTTATCTGAAACTTCCGTGTGTGATGAGTTAACATTAAGCTTTTCAGTCTTTTCATCAGGATCGCCATTCTGGTTCTCACATCTCCCAGATAAATTTTTCACATTAGTTTTTAATTCCTCTTTCCCAGCACTACTCAAAGAGGACTCTTCAGTAACACTGGCTCCTGAGCTCTCTACATTCTGCTCACCATTTTCCAAGTGTGTTAACTCTTCACTTTCATTAACAACTGATGCAGCTTGATCATCCCTTGATTCTGTATCAACACTCTCACTCAACTTGGTGTTTTCTTTGTCACTGTCGGCTTCTGTATTCCTGCTCACAGATTTTGCTCCATCTAATTCCTGAGTTTTCTGTATGTTTACAAAATCCAATTTACGAACTGCAGCAACACTCTCATCATAAGAAGAGGAGTCTGATACACTATGAATATTTTCCGAGGCAGAACTAGAGGCTTTAGTAACTTCCAACTTTTCTCGCCGCTCATTGGCCTTGAGAGATTTAACAATGATCTCCCAGTCATGCATGATATCTGGGAGAGGATTCACTTTTGACTTTTTAGGTTCTGGAGGACTTTCTTCCTCTTCCTCCGAGCCTAGTGAACCTGGTTTATATATATGAAGTCTTCCCTGTCCACTTTCAGCATAAGATGGCCTTCCTTCCCTTGCAGTACGGCCACTACTCTGACTCTTTCCACTTGAATACCTTGACTTCCTTGGGCGCTCTGAGCGTGCCTGGGAGTCATGTTGGGAGTTGCTTGATATACGTGCAGGGGTAGCCAAGGTTGACAGTCTCATTGACCCATCTTGAGAGGAAACTGGGCCATGTCCAGATTCTGAAACACTGCGAGACCGTCCAGTCCTGCGGCTCACAGGAGATCTGCCAAGACCATTGAAACACATTGTGATGCCATTGAGACATTCTTATTCCATATGAATATTACATTGCAATACAATTTTGAACACAATATGTACTTCCATGTACCAAATAAAAGTACACAAGTCTACCTTGGTATGGTGCTAGAGGACTCCTTGTCCACAGGTGGATGCTGACGGCTTACATAACTGTGGTCCATTATGATTTCTTATATTTTCAGATCTGGAAAGAAATGTCCTTGAGTTCATAATAATGCAGCAGATCCTTACTTTGAAATGATAACTTCTTTACAAAGGAAGTTCATAGAAAACAAATGAACATAAGTTAATAATCTCTTATGTACAACAATACAAACAATGAACACGAACACTACAAGATAGTGTTCTCATCACAAACAACAAGGGTGGCCTAAGTCTGTGCTATCATAGATATATGTACATAAGGAAAAAAAATATCAGAATGATTGGATCCGAATGCAGTGTTCCCAACAATCAGGTGGCACTATTAATTGTTTAAGATCCAGAGTCCAAACTCTTCTGTTAACTACAACCATGAAGCTTGAGTTTGTTACAAAACTAAGAGCAACTCATTGAGGTGGTTTGGTCATATGGAAAGAACAAAGAGTGTAGAGTTTGTGAAGAATGTGTATGTGAGTGAAAACTGAGTATCCTAGGAGGAGAGGAAGGCCAGTTGTAAGAGGCATCAGAGACTATTGAAACAGATAGAACTAAGAGTACCCATCAAACAGGCATGAGAAACTAAGAGTTGGCCAAACCAGCTGCTTACTCAGGGGTCGCAGTCAGCAAGTGACGAAGTTCGTGCCAACATTGGTCAGCTGGAGACATACAGAAGTGATCTTCGTCAACACAGGTGAGGTGCATTACCTAAACACCTCCAAACCTTTGTGAACTGACTATTACAGATGATTGGAAATCTGGGCAGCAGCCACAATGATTCCTGCTGCATGACAGTGGTCCTGATGCCTGCAACAGAGTGGTTGCATAAACAACTGATTAGTGCTTGCCGTTACTATGCTGGACTCGGTTTATGTACATAAACTATACTATGGCCCTGCACATTTTTTAGCAGCTTTAAGTTATCAGAGTCCCATAATGTGAGACTGCACCTTCCTGTATGTATGTATTTTCTTACCAGGAAAGTCACAAAATGTACTATGTGAAGAATTGCTTCAGCGTTTTAGATGGTTGTGAAAAGTAAGGATGCACACCAGACCCCACACGGGTTATAATAGATTTTGGAAACACTGTAATGCAGGCTGTGACTACCATTGTAGGTCATCATGTAACTGCTCAAGGATGTTTCTTTCACCCAAACAAATTATTTGGTGTAAGGTACAAGAACTAGGCCTTGTTAAACACTACCATGACAGTGATGATTGTAAATTGTGATGTGGAATGTTGGATGGATTAGCATTTCTTCCATGAGAAAAAGTACAGAAAGGTATGCAATTTTTGCAAGAAAACCTTGAAGACATCCTTTCACACTCCTATAGAACATACATTACAGGTACATTCCATCATGTAGGACTTCCTGGAAATTATGAAAGTACAGAAACACCGCCAGTCACTATTCAACGGCTTCCATCTTCTTTTCCGAGTGTCATGTGGATTGTATAGTCGGCGTGTATCTGTCCAAGGCTCTTCCTAACCTTAACCCTGATTGCAGGGAATCTATGCCAGGCTCTTCCTAACCAAAATACTGAATCAGGTGACATATGTTACATTCTTTTCACGGGATCTGTCATTGGCTGACCTCCAGTGACCTGTCCTTCATCTTAATTCTCAAATAATCCTCCTCTCTCTCTCTCTCTCTCTCTCTCTCTCTCTCTCTCTCTCTCTCTCTCTCTCTCTCTCTCTCTCTCTCTCTCTCTCTCTCTCTATCTCACACACACACACACACACACACACACACACACACACACACACACACACAACACACACACACATACACACACACACACACACACACACACACACACACACACACATACAACCTATTTGTATATTTAAAATATGTCATAAGTTTAATAAAACGATGATAATAATAATAATAATAATAATAATAAAAATAGTAATAATAACAATAACAATAATAATGACAATAATAATGATAATAATAGTTATATCAATCATGATAATTACTGAAAAAAACAATAACAATACTACTTTTACTACTATAAATAATAATAATGCTCTCTCTCTCTCTCTCTCTCTCTCTCTCTCTCTCTCTCTCTCTCTCTCTCTCTCTCTCTCTCTCTCTCTCTCTCTCTCTCTCTCTCATGGCGAGGCACCATTGAAAATTAAGGTGTGTGTGTGTGTGTGTGTGTGTGTGTGTGTGTGTGTGTGTGTGTGTGTGTGTGTGTGTGTGTGTGTGTGTGTGTGTGTGTGTGTGTGTGTGTTGTCGATACATAAAACATATATTAGTGAATTTACCTATGATGCTAACAGTTTTCCTCTTACTTATCTTTCATTTTTTCTATCACTTTCTCTTCTTTTTTTTGTCTCTCTCTCTCTCTCTCTCTCTCTCTCTCTCTCTCTCTCTCTCTCTCTCTCTCTCTCTCTCTCTCTCTCTCTCTCTGAATAATTCTAACATTCATTTGTATCTAAAAGGTGGATAAAAATAAACTTATAAGACATATCTTAAATATGCATATAGAAGGTGTGTGTATTCACTGTACAGTCTGCTGCTGGTCTCTCTCGAGACAGCCGGCCGTTCCCCTATGTGTGTGTGTGTGTGTGTGTGTGTGTGTGTGAGAGAGAGTGGAGGATTATTTGAGGATTAAGATGAAGGACGAATCACTGGAGGTCAGCCAATGACAGATCCCAGGAAAAAGAAGGTGACAGATGTCGCCTGATTCGGTATTTTGGTTAGGAAGAGCCTGGTATAGTTTCCCTGCTATCAGTGTTAAGGTTAGGAAGAGCCTTGTAGGGATCCCCGCGGAAAATAGATTAGTTAGATGCCTACATGTAAGAAACGTAGTACATGGTCTTGAAAGAGTGTGCAGATAGTATTTCCAAGCTACACTGGTGGGGTTTACAATGTATGGTGATGCAGGCATACTGGGTGATGTTAGTTTAGTATATAATAGAGGCAATAGTTGTGCATTAAACTACTAATAACATATCTTAGTGTGAATTATTATTGATTGAAGAAAATAAGATCATAAGGAGGCTGCAAGAGGCCACTTGATATATACATGGAAGCTCCTATGTATATTTTTGGCAGACAAATTCAGAGATTAATAATTTTACATACAATTCAGATACAGAAAGATATAATTACAGAATTACACCCGTTTCAACACAAAGGACACTAATGTGATATGCAAGTTATTCTTTTCATATGGTAGATAGTCATATTTCTTTTCTGTCTTATAATAGTAATTTAAGAAATCGTTAGGAGGGTTGAGGGGGCAAGGTAAGGTAAGGTAAGGTTAGGTAAGGTCAGGTCAGGTCAGGTCAGGTTAGGTCAGGTCAGGTCAGGTCAGGTCAGGTTAGGTTAGGTTTAGTTCTTTTGAAACCTTGTGAGGACTAAACTATTATTTCTGGTGATTTTCATGTTGCTTTCATTAATCTGATTTATTTTTTTCACGCATAAGTTACGCAAGGTTTCGTTAGGCTCAGTTAGGTTACAAATGAAACAAATTTGCAACAGTAAAATCAACTTAACTTACCAGAAGAATGTTTGCCACAAGAGTGAGACGGGTGTCATTCTGTAAGCATACCCAGAAAAAACACAAATATAAGCAAAAAACCTAATATATTCTAAAGCAAACATTTGCTAATAAGAATACAACTAATCATATCAAACAAATAATGACAAAACACTACAACTATTATAATGAGAAAGAAAAGATGTTAGTTATGTGCTTTATAAAACATCACCATCAATGTCTTTACTCGTGACAATGAACAATTCGGATTAACTTAACCTAATTAATTCAGCCTTGCCCCAACCACCCATTATAATAACAACAATGCAAACTTACACATTCTATTACATTACCCATACATAATACACCGTTTATATACATCAACGTAACCTGAATATATATATAATGACGGTCTTAGTGTAAATAACCATGTGCTACTGACGTAAATTATGACCCGTCATTTTTCACGGGGACTCAATATAATAAATGAATAAATATAGGCTTTTTTTTTCTTTCTTTCATCTCCAAACACAAGTTATATTGTAATGGTAATTCTAACACACCCTGACCACGGCAAATCAATCCTATAGTAAACACAAACAAAAGCAGAAATCGTAGTAGAGAAAATACGAGAATTCAAGTTAAACTAAAGACAAAAAAAACTAATACATATAAATAAACAAACAAATAAAAAAATAAAAAAATAAAAATTTTAACCACCAACAGATATAAACAAACACACAATATATAATTAATCTGACAAAATTACGAGTCACCTAAACAATGAAAATAATGCCAACCACATGGCAATAACCTAACACAATCTAACACACCCTTTACACCCTACCTACACCTACCCTATTCACACACACCCTTGTCATGCTGGATAGGGTGTGGATAGGTGATGTATAGAGGATAGTAAGCCTAGCATCCACCCCCCAACACCCCCTTACCTCCAAACACACACCCTTGACATGCTGGATAGAAGGTAGATAGTGGATAGATAGAGATAGAGGTAGGTAGATAGAAGGTGGATAGATAATATATAGAGGGTGGATAGGGAGTGGATAGGGGGTAGTAAGCCTAGCATCAAACCTCCCTACACCCCCCTTACCCCCTTGACATGCTGGATGGAGAATTAATAGAGTAAATATAAAATGGATAGAGAGTCGATATAAGGTGGATAGGAGATGGATAGAGGATAGTAAGCCTAAAACCAAGCCTCTTACCGCCACAGGGCCAAGTGTCGCCATCTTGCTTAGGCCCCAAGACTGTCTGTTACCTTCTTGACATCATCCCTCGGCCTCCATTACAGTGACACTATCTATTATACCTTCACAGCGGCCACCATGCCCTCTCACGCTCCTGCAGTGATATACCGTTGTTATTTGGTAGTTATTAAAGGTGTGATTAGAGTTTATGTATCTTGGCTCTGTAAACACCCGCGAAATCACGTGATCTCTGCCAGACGTATGATAGTAGTGTTATTTTTTTATCTATGTTATTTGGTGTGTAAGTTTATTTTTTTATATCTTGTGATGTATTTTGTTTGGGTTGTTTAGTTTTACGTAGATGTCTGTAGCTGTGGTTGTAAAATCGTTACGGTGTTAGTATTTGGCTGATGTGCATTGTTATTATTGATGTGAGGTTAATATTTAATTATTAGTTAAGTTTCAAGGTAATACTCGTGTAATATCCTGAACGGGTAGCTATCACATATTGACTGGTTGTATTATAATAAAGTCGCATGTTTGTATATTTATTCCACATCACGAAACATATCGTACCGGAACGACTTTATTTTAGAAATGCAATAATTAATAAAAATAAGCGATGAGCATCTTATAAGGCAATTAATATATTTTTCTTAATGAGAATGTATAGATATAATTCAATTAATACCATTGCGTTTTATTTGTTAAGACATTTGCTTGACCTAAGTTGTGGTGAGTAGCCTAACTATATCTAATTACTTTCAATGATATAAAAGGGGAATTATATATTTAACTGATTGAAAACAATGCTATTCAAATGTCTTCCACCTGTATGTGTTGCATTAATACCAAGCAGTGATTCATTATTATTGATAAGGATGCATCTGAATTTTTTTGGTTTTATTAATTATTAAAATATCAGTTCATGAAATATTGAAATACTGAAGTCATGATTGACATGCTTATTACATTTATCATCAAGAATATGTTAATTTCCAAATAAACCCAATGTAGTATTAAATCACAATAACAAGTACACAGTTATTATAGAGGAATATTTTATCATTTTTTGTGTTGTTGTACATATAATGATAATAACTTTTGAAAGCTTTGCATCCAATAACATCATCATAATCCAAGCAAAATGCTGATAATGAATAAAGGAGTATTGATGTGAAAGTTATTATTATTACCATACCTGTAATGACCTTCTATGAGCTCAACCCTTCAGTAGTTATCACCAAGCATAGCAACATATCTATACATCATCACCTCATTATATTGGGTGGATACAATTAGATACACACTCTAAGTATGTCTTGAATCTTCCGCAGGCTTCTCATTGTATACTAATTAATCATGACTCAAATGTATGCACTGTTTCTCAATTCAATTACACTCACTCTCTCAAACATTTTGCTACTAACTATTCTCATGTCAGTCTATATAACATAAATACACAATAAAGATTTTTAGATTAATCTAAAAATCTTAATTGTGTATTTATGTTAAATAGACTGACATGAGAATAGTTAGTAGCAAAATGTTTGAGAGAGTGAGTGTAATTGAATTGAGTAACATTTGAGTGATGATTAATTAGCATACAATGAGAAGCCTGTGGAGAGAGAGTACCTGAACTAAATTATAAATAAAAACTATAATTATAGTTTTTATTTATAATTTAGTTCAGGTACACTCTCTCTCTCTCTCTCTCTCTCTCTCTCTCTCTCTCTCTCTCTCTCTCTCTCTCTCTCTCTCTCTCTCTCTCTCTCTCTCTCTCTCTCTCTCTCTCTCTCTCTCTCTCTCTCTCTCTCTCTCTCTCTCTCTCTCTCTCTCTCTCTCTCTCTCTCTCTCTCTCTTTCTCTCTCTCTCTCTCTCTCTCTTCTGAAATTTGTGCTGGATATATGTACACTTCATCCTTGAATAGCATTGGGTTAGTGTGTGTATTTACCTAGTTGTAACATATAGGAAATCAGTTATGATTATACTATTTCTTCTCCATATAGCTAGACTTTAATTCAGTCTAGCTTTGATAAATTCTGAAATATTCATTGTATTGACCACATCTGTATCTGGATTGATCTATATATCTATGCAAGTTAATTAATTTCAACTTTATACCCATAACCAATCGTATATTTTAAGTTTTAAAACAAACACATATTCTCTATTCACTTTCTCAACTCCCTTCAAAAACCCTATAGACTTCAATTAAATTTCCTGCTTCCCTTCTTTCTTTCCTCTATAATTGAGAGTCAGTCTTGATAATCTTTCCACATACAGTAAACAGTTGTAGATTTTTCAACCTTGGAGAAATCTTGGTTGCTGTTCTTTGCATTCTTTCAATTCTCCTCATATCCGTTTTTTTGTGAGGATGAATCTGATACAATAATTTTCTTTGCCATTTCATCCAGATAAGCAAATGCCATTGTTACATTTGTGATGGTGTTGTCATGTGGAGAGAATGGGTGTATGTATGTGAAGTTATATAAGGATGTAAAAGAAATATTTGTGCATATAAAAGGAAAAAACCCTGTAAAAAGAGAGAGAGAGAGAGAGAGAGAGAGAGAGAGAGAGAGAGAGAGAGAGAGAGAGAGAGAGAGAGAGAGAGAGAGAGTGTGTGTTTGTGTACTACATATGTGTATTTATCTACCTAGCTGCGATATACAGGAAGTGAAACATATTCGCGGCGTCCTGTTGCCATATCTTAAATTATCTTTTTTTTTTTTTTATAAGTAAGAATAAGATATGTATACAGGAGAACCAAAAAGTGAAAACTCCTCTAACGTGGCTACCTCAAAAATATATTCCAAGAAACAAGTATCACCCTCACTATTACGTATATACTTTTTTTTTGAAGGGAAGGAAGGGAAGAAGAGGTGAAAATAAAATTCATATGGTATAACATTTTTCTTTCTTTTTTCAGTGCTATTCCAAATGCAAGGGAAGGTCTAGTTGTATAGAATTTAGTGCCTATATTTTTCTTCAAGTCTTTATATTGTACTATTCTCTTTATCTTTTCCTGTTATCTTTATATCTGCCTCTTTCGTAGATGTGACTTCAAATGTATGTCAAGTAGCAGGTTGTATGAAATATATGTGGTGGGGTGATGAAGGACAAACTAACTGGAGCAGGTTGGAAGGTCATCAAGGAGTGTAATACTATACTAACAATGACGGATTTTCTTGCATATGAAAAGCAGACGACTGTTAATGTTCTTTATGTGAGAATTGTGATGCTTTATAATATAATAGTGAAACTTCTACTTCATTGGTAAAATTGGTAAGGCTGTTCAACTGCAATGGAATAAAAGTAATGTAAGGTAAACTAGATGTGCAAACCTATGTGGAATACAATCATAAAAGATAAAGCAACAATGAAGCTGATAAGGAAGAACGGTATTGAAAAGTGAAACTGATAGGATAAGAATAGGAAAATGGCACTGGTTTGGCCATCAGGAAAGAAAGGATAAGGCAACTGAAGCTGATCAATTGTATTTAGATATCTAAGATGTGGCATGAGACTCTAGTAAAGAACTTGATAAAGAACATAAGAACTTGATGTACATGATAATCATAAATATACAGCTTCGCATGCTGCTGTATAGATGAGAAAAGATGATTCATGCAACTAGTCTATCAGACATGGTGATGGTGATGATGATGATGATGATGGTGGTGATGGTGATGATGCCTTTGTCAAATATCACTTGGTGCTTTGATATTATATGGTAAGGCATCTATGCCAATTATTTTTGTCAAATTATGGAGCCCTGTATGATGATGTGTGAATTCACCTAGTTGCAGTATATAGAGCCTCAGTGACATTCATGTGGTCGTGTCTCTCTCTCTCTCTCTCTCTCTCTCTCTCTCTCTCTCTCTCTCTCTCTATATATATATATATATATATATATATATATATATATATATATATATATATATATATATATATATGTATATGTATATATATATATATATATATATATATATATATATATATATATATATATATATATATATATATATGTATATGTATATATATATATATATATATATATATATATATATATATATATATATATATATATATATATATATATATATATATATATATATATATATATATATATATATATATATATATATATATATATATATATATATATATATATATATATATATATATATATATGTGTATATATATATATATATATATATATATATATATATATATATATATATATATATATATATATATATATATATATACATATATATTAACTCTGAAAATTTGCTTGATGGATTCCTGAGACTTCACAAGTAATTATACCCAAAATTTCAGGTCTTAATATTCCAATAGGAAAAAATTAAATCAGTCCCCTAAGGCAAAAGATACTACCGTTAATTCTTTGAAAAGATATACTTCCACTACATACATCATATATCAAGATTACTTTCCCATTGCTTTGACTCATTCTGTCAGCATTGATGCAAAAAAAAGAAATGTCTATGTATACTATTGTCACATTTTTGTCAGGTGTGAAAGTAAGCTCACTTACTTCAGTTCAAGTGACTATTTTATTGAGGTGCAAAGTCTGTAAAGACACTTTCACTATATCTGGTTTCTCTTGCTATCCATGCATGACGCCATGACCTGCAGTTGATGTGTAGCCCTTCACATGGCACTCACAGCCAATGGTGCCATGGTTGTACCAGATGCACCAATGGTGTCCAACTGGGTATCAGGTTGGGGCACCAGACACATCCACTTGATTGACATATCAACGTGATTGCAAACTCGAACTCAATCCTTTTCTATATCAATGAAATGTTTAAAAGTGAAGGTAAAACTCAAAATATGCTTCTGAAAAATTTGTATTTTATATTTATTTACATATAATTCATCAAAATCTATATTCTAACTATAAGCATTTAAAAATGTACAAAATGCTTTTCAACACTCGGTCACGAATTAAAAAGGAGCGTAAAACACGTAACTCACAACACATGGGAAGGCGGTGGTACAGCGGCCAAGCGTTCGGGCATGTGAACCTAGGGTCCCGGGTTCAATGCCCCGATATCCGCTGGCTACTTGTCATTATTTGATATTACCGCTGAGTGGCCAAAGACTATTCAAATTGCTGCCATACTGTCCTCAGACGGGACTTACAATGTTTATATATATATATATATATATATATATATATATATATATATATATATATATATATATATACATATATATATATATATATATATATATATATATATATATATATATATATATATATATATATATATATATATATATATCAGAGGCTTTAGAAGTGATTAGCCTCTCTAGTTCTCAACATATTCGAGAGAACGTAGAATTTTGAGGCGTCACTATAAAAAAAACCTAAAAACCTATGCCAAATAACAGGCAAGAGGCAAGTCCATCCTGTCTCTGTTAAGCCTACTGGCGCCAACGGTTTGTGATATAGAAAAATTACGATAGGACTAAATACTCTCAGCTGCATATACTAAGGAACTCTAGTTATCTATCACACATGGAAAACAGCATGTTAAAATTAACTAAATTTTCTAAAGGGTTTAGTGATGACATATACTACCACATTTTGCACTAGTGATCAATTGCATGGCATACAAAAATGATCATAAGGGTGGTTAGTATTAAATGGACTGGCAATGTGACCAACCCTGATTCTCAATGACCTTCCTCTTCAATATGGTGGAGAATAATGCCATGCCATGAATTTTGGGGCCACAACAGTCATAGTGGACCTAACGAGGTTATATGTGTGGCTACACTTCTACTATGATATCTACTTGATACAAATACAAAAAGGTGAGGTGACGAGGTGTCGGAGAAAGTATTTAGAGGGATATTGTACTGTAAGGAGCTTAGTCTGTTCCTTATTATACAAACAGTTGCTCAAGTAATTATAGACACCTCTCCTTGCATAATAGTCTATGGAATTGTTGTGAGGTTAATGCCAAAATGTGATCAAGACGAACTGATCTAGACTCTTTCTAGATGCATGCAGAAGTCTGTTTACTAGTTCACAATTAATAGAACTCGTTTATGCCTTGCTGGTTTATCTTTCACCGTGTTTCAAGATATAGGCAACTATTTCACTAACTCAAATATTCAACTGAATTTGAATAGCAGAAAACAAACACGGACAGGCAATGTACAAACAGCAATGCCAATGGCTGAAAATGGCAGGCATGGATTAAAAAAATAAATAAATATATAAAATAAAAAAAATGTACAACCTACTTATTCTTTAAAACTTTGTGCTGAAGCATTCTGAATAATCAAATACCACATAACCCTGATTCCATACTATCCTCATCTCATGGAGCATCTCTACAGTAAGCTATTGTTTCCCTACCTTTCCATGACACTATCAAGCATACATTTCCGACAGTATCGTCACCAACCGATTGTGTGAGCCTGAGTCCAGAAGCTGTTCCTGAAGCTGTCCAACCAAGGTAGGTTCCTGCAGCCTAACAGCCTGGAAGAAAAGCTCAACCTCATGTACATGGCACTCATTGACAACAGTTAACACGGCATCCAGGTCTGGACAGCACTTCACAACACGCACACAATAATCACCTAAACTTTCCTTTAATGTGTCTGATATACTTTTTGTAGCTTTCTTTCTACAACTTTGTCGAATACTATGCGTGATATCTTTGTTATCTTTCTCAACATTACTAGTACTCACAACCGAGTCTGTCAGTTTCCCACTTCTACTTCCTTTATCCTTTTTCTCTTTTTCCCTCTTCAAACTTGTCTCTCCTTCTTGTTCAGTGCTTGTACCAGCCTTCTGTTCTAGTTGTGCTGTTGATGAGCAATCCATTTGCGTGAGATCCTCTTCTGAACAGCTGTGTTTTGTACTCATACTGCTAAGTCTGCGACTCACACTGCTAAGTCTACGATTTCTTTTCCCAGATTTGTTCCTTAACCTATCCTTCTTATTGTGCACTTCTTGCACATCCTGAGGGTAGAGAAATAAAGGTGAGGCAATAGAAAAATATCTGAAACCCAATTAAGGAAATGCTTACAAAGTATATTAGTAATTGCAGTTGAGGAATTAATGAATGGATGAATTATGAATAGTACATAATCAATCCACTTTAGGACTCCATCACCCTGGAAGGTGGTGCTACAGACACAATCATTCCGTCTTCACTGCTGACACCTTGGAAAATGTTAAGGAAGTTTAGGAGGTAGAGAAAAGATATGGAATCAAGATCCTTAAGGTTAATATAAGCAAAATGAATGTGATGATAAAACAATGTAGACAGTGCACCGATGTCAAGGAGCTTTTGGTGATAGCCAGCATGCAAGTGGATCAGTGAATGCACTGCCAACATTGTGGTCAAGTTATTGAGTGTCAGCGGCGCATTCATTCACATATCTATGTATTAGAATCCTATATTTTTTATGACTGGCTTGAATTTTTGGATTATTATTGCCTTTGAGTATTTATGAAATATGACACAATGCCATAATTGAAAAAGCAATGTAAAACAGTCATATTAATGGAAAATCTAGGGCTTGTGAAAATATAGCACTAGCCTATCAGTGTTCAGTTTACAAACTCGCCTGGGCTCAGTTTGGTAAGTCCAGGTTTGGATGAACAGATATTTTATATAAGATGAAAATGATAAGATAAGGTGCTTTCTGCATTTTGAAATGGAAGGTAGAGTGTTAGTGCACAGAGGATGAAGTGTTGAGGAAGGACCTAGAAAACATGGCACTTGACAGACAAGTTGTTGTTTGGTTAGCTACCTGTACACAGAACAAACAAAGCATGGGACACAACAGACAGGTTGTACATAACTATGCTGCTTAGTGAGCTGCCATCAAGTGGCAAAAGCTGCCACATGTAAACATAGCACATACCTTTCAAAAGGATCATCATTATGAAAACAGACAACAATATAGATTTAGATTACTACAAAAGAAGGTAAGGCAGATTACAGGAGTTGTATATGCAAGAAGTACAAAACATGTAAATCCAAGAAGAGAAAAGCAGTTTTCTTTGGAACTTTTTTGAAAACAGTAAATATTTTGATTGGCAATTAACCATACTCATTTTATATGCCTTGCTCCTCTAAATACTCGTCTCCAGGAGATGTCTCTATTCTCACTCTCCATCCACCCTATTCATGGTCTCCCTCTCAACCCTATACCTTTCACAACAGACCTATTTACCCTTTTCACCAAACGTTCATCCTTCATTCTTTCCAGGTGCCCAAACCATCACAGCACTCCCTGCTCTGTACTCAACCCTCAAACTCCACAAACAACTTTACAATCTCTCAAAATATTCTGTCCATCTCTTTCTTACACCATCTTCATCACTCAACAGCCTACTATCCACTGCCTTCACTTTCTTATCTCCCAGATGTTCCTTTCTGCATCTTTACTTCCTTCCAATACATTATCTTCTTCTCTTAGAAGTCCTCAGTCAATCTTCTATCCTGCCTCTCACATGTACTTACTTTAGCATCACATACCATCCTTATCACTCTTCTCTTTATATCCTTCATGAGATACTTCATTCTTCTTCTGCAGCCGCACTTCATTTGTATGCATCTTTTCAGCTATTGCCTTGCTTACTTCCTACTACCATTATTTATTTAATGATGATGATGAACTTACATGCATGCAAGTGCAGACATCAGACTTACACTAGAAATAGAACAGTGTGTGTAATGTTATCTTACCTTGGCTGGGACAGCAATATAGTGGTAGCTTCCTTCATGTGCGAGTGCCAG
Source organism: Cancer borealis (assembly GCA_036785275.1). Lineage (NCBI taxonomy): Eukaryota > Metazoa > Arthropoda > Malacostraca > Decapoda > Cancridae > Cancer > Cancer borealis. Next base: position 38,190 of record JAXIVD010001054.1, read on the forward strand.
TAACTTGCCAACTTGCACCAGAATGCTGGGATGGCGCATGGTAGGCACCAACAGTTCACAAAGGCCTAGTGCACACACAAGCCTTTCTGCTGTCTTCTCTTCATACAGCTCCTCTACTTTTTCCACTTTTGCTATGTGTTCCACATACCTAACCAAAATTGGTTCAAGCAGTGATTCATACTGATCAAAGCTACCTGGAAGCAAGAGTTATGTTTAAATTCATGAATAATTAAAACATTTTCACCTCTATACCTTCAACATTTTGAATAGGCTGAATAGAATAGAATAGATCTGCAGATTTATTCTATTTTATTGTATAGTCTCTGATGCCTCGATCACTCCGGAAACATCACCAAGGGGATGGACATGGCAGAAGAGCCTCCACCTCCCTCTATCCATGCACTCCCTCCTTGCTTGTGCAATCCTTCCCTCTATATCAGCAATTCTTTCATGCATGTACTTCTTTACCTTATCCTTCGATCTTACAACTGGCTTTCTTCTTCTAGGATCCCCAGTTTCACTTACATATACTTTGTTCACAAACTCTTCACTCTTCTTTCTCTCTATATGACCAAACTACATCAAAGTATTTTTTTTCACCCATTCCACTACACTACACAAGGTCCCATGCCACATCTTTCACAAACTCTTCCATTGCTCTCACTCTCCCATTTTGTCACGCCACATGCACCTCTCTGATAACTTACTTCCACGCACACACTCTTGACTGCTGTGCCCTATTCCATGTCCAAGTCTTTGATACATACGTCAGTGTTGGCAGGAGGAAACCACCCCTGCTTCCCTCCTTACAAAAACAATCACCATAATTTTACCACCATTCACTATTAGCTTCCTTCTCATACCTGCACTACAAAATTATACCGCCACTCTCTCAAGTTCCTCTTTACTCTCGGCAAACAGGCATGCCACCAACCTACAACCCATTCCATTCATCTTCAGTCTTGCATCTACATTACCCATTTTAACTTTCATTATATATATATATATATATATATATATATATATATATATATATATATATACATATATATATATATATATATATATATATATATATATATATATATATATATATATATATATATACATATATATATATATATATATATATATATATATATATATATATATATATATATACATATATATATATATATATATATATATATATAATATATACATTGTGTAGTATAATACTAACTTATGGTTTGCACTGCTGGTGTGGCCAAAAAGCTGTACAGGATGAGCACTCCACGGTTGACAGCTCGTGGAATCTCTTGTCCTCCACTCTTTTCCCACTGCTTCAGGAAGTGTCTCATCACCTCCACCACTCCCTCAATCAGACCTGTAAACATTCATATTTTAGCTTTAATTAGAATATCAAGAAAATAACTTCAATCACATGTCCATACAAGCACAGAAAGCAGTTATCTAAACATGGAAATATATCTCTACATTTTGATCTCTAGTTTCTTAGAAATCCCTCAAAGGAATGGCCATGATAGATTTCCTCATGTCCATACACTTCAAGCTTGTAAACCCCAGTCATCTCACTCTTCTATCCTCCCTCGCTTTCAAGTATTATCCAAGAACTCCATCCAATCTTCAATAGAATGCCTTCCTCTGATGCCTGTGGCATCTGTCATACTGATGTACTATCATACACTATCCTCTTTGTCATCTCATTATCCGAGACACTAATGTGTGTGTGTGCATGTGTGTGTCATTCACCATGGTCTTGGTCTTGAGGATCACATGTTGGACTCGTGATCGCCAGCCATTACAATTACCCTCCCGGAGAGAGCTTGCAGCTCATTATAGCCCGATCTATGGGTAAAGTTGTGACCTTTTACACACCACACATCTGATCCTCTTGCTCAATGAAAGTAACTGTTTGGTCATCAGTGAAACTTTGCACCTTGAGTGAGGCATGAACTCGAGCCTGCTGAGTGACAGACAGAAACATTACCACTAAGCAATCAAGCATGTGTGTGTGTGTGTGTGTGTGTGTGTGTGTGTGTGTGTGTGTGTGTGTGTGTGTGTGTGTGTGTGTGTGTGTGTGATCCCACGGTAAGGAGGATCACGTACTGGACTCGTAATCGTCAGCTATCATCTTCCTAGAAAGAGTTCAGTGCTCATAGAGACTGATCTGTTGGTAAGGCTGAGACCTCTCACACATCACACACCCCCATTCCCTGTCAGTGAAAAATCCTTAGCGACCCAAGCGGGATTCAAACCCACGCCTTGCCAGGTGGCAGGTGGAGACGTTAACCATATGTGTGTGTGTGTGTGTGTGTGTGTGTGTGTGTGTGTGTGTGTGTGTGTGTGTGTGTGTGTGTGTGTGTGTGTGTGTGTCATTCTCTTTTTTTGTGCATAGAAACTTGGTACAAGACCAGAAATGACCAATGCTAAAACATCCCATAAGAAGCCAATAAAAAAGATAAAACAAAATTAATTAAATCAAACGTGACAGATTTACAGCATATACAAATTACATCTTACTTAAATGTGGTCATATCCTTTTACTCTTTTTTTTTTTTTTTTCTATATGATGCTGCTGCTGATGGCCAAATGTGTATCACCATCACTTTGTATTACACTTAATGCAACTCACCAGATTCAGAGTAGTTTGCAGCCATATAGCACTGGTCAGCAGGAAGCCAAAGGTACAACAGAGCCTCCAGGAACTCAAATATACCGTTTAGGAGGTTTTCTGAAAAGAACATTATACATTTGTAATGTGTGCGATAGCTACAGATCAATGTCAAATAAAACAAAAAAGAAACTCACAAGTGGTAATACTATGATTAACCAATTCACATTGAACAAGAAGCTTCAAAAATTAATGTTTTGTGACAGTTACTTATTCAGCAATTGTAATGTGACACATAACAATCATCATTGTTCAACAGCTTTTCTGGTGATATCACATTCTGTGTTAATCTTTAATGCAATTTTTTTTTTTCAAGCCTAATCATATAACACATGACCAAAAAGAAAGCAAACATATTCAACAGCATGCCAATGAGTAGGTGCATCGTGCTTATGATGGAAATGATGTGCAAGTTTGTCATTGAGCTTCAAACAGTAAACTGAAAATATGTTAGGTTCACAAGGCACTTTGTTGTAAGTAGAATATTGAAAGATCTTAAAAACAGTTATGTGAAATTGTTTCAAGTTGGGAAAAACTTTCCATGAAGACTCAGTTATGGCCTAGTCCCATAAATGTCAATGTATGAGAGTAAATATAGGACAGAGATAGTTATAATAAACATAGGGTGACTTATTTCCTCTCAATAAACTAATTTGAAATTTGAAATTTTGTAAAACTACAATTTAGTAATTGTAATATAGTCCTAACAATCGTCAATTGTAAGACTTCCTCATACATGTCTTTAGAACTAATTGCTATACGTGAGCATTAAAAAGCAAAACCTTTAAACAGTTGTCACCACTGACTTAAAAGTTATAGAAATGTTATGCTCATATCATTTTACATTCATGTATGACATTTTACACTTAAAAGACAAGGGATTTTTTTTCTTTTGTGAGCTTACTAACCACTCAGACTATTTTTGAGCAAGAAGACCAGAGCCTCCTTCATAGATTCGTGGCTCTTTAGTGCAATAACCAAGGGGTAGCCGCAGCGCTTCTCCATGGGTACTCGATAGGTGGCATGCCAGAGTAGAAGTTTGAGGAGGCGGAAGGCCTCTGCCAGGGTAGGAACATCATCTGTTGTTTGCAGGATAGCCAAGCATGAAGGAAGAAGAGACTCACTCTCAACAACCTTCTCACAACCCTCAGCCTGACAGCACAAGTTGGCAACTACACCAACCACAACTTCCTAAGAGGGAATAATTGCATTAATTGTTTCCTAAAATGCAATTCTTGTTGCTATTGATTATGATGATGATGATGATGATGACTATAATGTGACAAAGCAAAATCAGTAAGGAAAGGAGAGGATAGTATTGAATAAGTGTGTGAATGGACAAGAAGGATGTGCTGTCATATCTAAGTTCACTCAGGTTAGGCACCCATCATGTGGCAGTTCTTAGTACCTTCTCAATGTTCTCAATATACTTTTTCAAGTGTGGTTCCCTACTAGTACTGCATATTCAAGTGCTTATGAATGATGAACAGTGAACCCTCATATCAATGGACTAAATCTGCACACCTGAATGTTTGGCTTGATAGATTAAAATTTACGGGAGAAATGCACTAAGACCAGTAGTTTAGTAAGTGTAGAAGAGATTTATATGTACCGGTACAAATATAGAACCTTTGACAGAGATACTAGAATTTTTGTGGAAGAGGAAAATGTTGGGATCCTTATGATATATGATGAAAGATAGGAGCATAACTATGGATATAAAAAGGTATCATGTGTTATTACGATACTACCAACATGCAAGTAAGACACTAGAGCAAGTTCTACTGTACAAGCTAGTCAGATTTCGTAGCAGGAAAGATGAATTACCTGAAATAATTTTGGCAAAGTAGAATGAATGGTAAGAGAAATGGGAGTGTACTGTATATATACCTAGCTACGGAAGATCTGAAATATCTATTAAGGTTCAAGGATGAAATGCTTAGTGGCAGAGGTGCTTAAATGCAGCACTCCAAGAGAGAAAAAGGTAAATCAAGAATAAATATAGTCAAATAAAAGATCAACAAAATTGATAAATAAGTAAATAAACAATGACAAAGAAGATATATATCTATATGAGTAAGGAAAATGCAGTGAAGAGTGAGAGAAATTGGTAGTATAACAGAGAGGGAGATAAGGGAAGCTGTGGAGGACTGTAGTGTAACAAAGTACTGTACAAAGGAGAACAAAGGAAGAACATACAGCATCAGTCCTATTGGACGTAACGAGACTGGGATAGTGTGTACGTGGGACTTTGAATTCATGATGACTCACTGAGGAACTACCAATCAACCAGCATCAAAACAGACAAGTAGATAGGTAGATCGATAAACAGATAGATATATAGATAAATAAACAGATAACATATAGACAATAATCATGAATACTTACAGTGAGACGAGGTGCTCGAGAAAGTGTGATAATCTCTTTGGCCAGCTGCAGGATATCCACCACATCCATGTTGAGGAGGTAGGCCACAACATCAGGCTCAGCTGTCATATCCCACAACTGACAGGCTGCATTCTCAACATCCTCTCCCAGCTCTACTATGCTGCTAGTACTCGGGTTGATGGACTGGTGGGTAAGTGTGATCTTCAAATGTGAGTTTTACATGTTTTATATAGAAGAGTGTCCCTAAGATAGCAGCATCAAAATGGAATCAATATTTATATTTGTACATTTCTTCATTATTGTTTTAGCATGTACTCATTACCTGTTTTTCTGAATGTTCTTTTTCATCTTCTTGATCCTCACCGGCACTCTTACCATCAGTCTTAACACATCGGTCACTGGTGGCCAAGTATTGTGGCAGAGCCTGCAATTTCACAGAAGTTGATAGTAATAAAAATAAATCAAATAAAAATATTATAAAAGTGAAGCTTTTTCTTTACACAAGTTTTACATTTAAGTAAATAAAAGAAAGGACTATGTACTAACTCCAATCCTGATCCAGAGTAAAAAATGGGTGAATTCCTCTCTTTAGATGACCTGCTATATCCCTCTTGCAAATTGTAGAAAGGAAAAAAGAAGAGAAAGGTAAACTGTTCCAAGGTTAAACCAACATAGAGGTACAATATACTTATTAATTCTTTCATTAAAAAGGTGAACGGAAGAGAGATAGCAATTAATAGCAGTAACTCTTGCACATCTATTACATCTATTTAAGTGATTTGATGGTAAAGATTCATTTCATGACTCCCTCAATATCTCTTTACCTTTATAATGCACTGCAAATTCAATCTCAGAAACATGTTCAGATCTCCTCAAAGAGTGAAGCTGCTGAATTACAGAAAATAAATAAGAATTTTTTTTCTCTAGGTTGCGTTAGGTTAGGTTGAGTTAGGTTTGGTTTGTTTTTGTTTAGTTATGTTTGGTTGGATTAGTTTTGGTTAGGCTTATCTAACTGCAGCTCTGGGAAGGTTATGCTAAGAAAGCTATTTTTTTCGGTAAATTTTTACATTTTCATCAGAATGACGTGTGGCTACGAAAGAAAATGGCGTCTGCACTTCGCACAAACCCATATTTTTAGTCATAAAACCATTTATTAGCTTTTAAATTAACATAACATAACTTAACATAATTTAACTATACCTTAACTTATATTGACAAATTACATAACCTTGTTCAAACCAAACTAAACTACTTTTCGGAAAAGGAAAAAAAAAATTTTTTTGGTTTTTGTACTGTAATTCAGCGGCATAACTGTTTGAGGTGATCTGAATCAGTTTCTGAGGTAGAATTTTCAGTGCATTATAAAAGTAAAAAGATATCGAGTGGGTTATGAAACGAATATTTACCAATTTGATGGTAACAGAAAAGTATTAAATGTTTTTTTCTTGTTTTCTTTTTAATTTCAGGTCAGAGGAATCCAACAAAGAACACCTCAAGAAAACTTCCTGACACACTGGATAACAAATTTTTGTTTTATTAATGTTAGGTATTTATCCACGCTCATATCATACACCAATCTGCCACCCTACCTCAGTAATGGTGAGGAGAGTGTTGAGAACCCAGCGATGCGTGTAGGATGTGGAGCCAATTGCATCCCCACGTAGTAATGCACATTCTGCCTCTCCTAGTTCATCTGGCAGGGAGGGGTTCACCAAACTCTAAAAAAGGTATATATAACAAAATAAAAATGTACGAGCTTTGAGACATCACTGACATCTTCAAAGGTTTCTACCTCTTACATTATACTTTTTAATGACAGACAGACAGAAAAAAACATGAGTGAGCACATATACCACCCACAACCTCACTGACAGGAACCCTAATTACTAACCTCCATAGACAACTTGATATTTTCCTCCCCATCCTCCACATCTGTTACACTTCCCTCTAAAGAAGATGAAAGCTCATTCCTGTGTGTGAAAGCTTCTGGTGACAGTAGCGGAGACTCGCCCTGTGCACAATCAACCTTAGGAGTTCGTTCTGGTGAAGTGGATGCCATATTCAGGTTGGGTCTGTAGTTAAGGCAACACAAAGGTATAACACCATCTTCTGCTTCTTCTAACAGTGCTAACTTTCTCACGTGAATTGTATCCAATACCCTAAGTTTCCTGGGCTATTTGATATAATGGAAATAAACTCATATCTCCGCCTAGCATCTGTGAGAGGAGGCTGTGGTGAATGGTAATATCTAGGATGCAGGACTGTATTACTATCTACAGTTGTGTGGAGCTGTCCTTCGGGTATCGTATGTCATATAGGAAGGGTGTGAGCAAGGGCGTTGTCACAGGATGAGTGTTATATCGTGAGGTGATGTGTTTTGACGTGGCGAGAAGAAGGGTGGAAGGTGTAATGTTGATCTCGGATAAGGCTATCTTAGCGGCAGGGTCAGCGATCTCATTATATGTGTGTGTTTTAAAGTGTTACACTCTATATTCAGGTAATTTAACAACATACGATGATTAAACTTTTTTTTATCATGTAATTTGTCCACACCTTTTCATGCTTCATTTCAAACTATTTAGTTTTTTTTTTTTTTAGTAATACCTGTAATAGGAATCCATCAGCTCATTCAAGTCAGTCTTACATTACATTCTGGATCCACTTCTTTACCAATTTCCTAATTAGTCTACTCCAACTTCTCTCTTGACTTTGTGCCTACTAATTTCATATTACAACAATAACTCCAAAAATCACTAACATTACTATTTCTTGCTTTTCTTTGTCTGAAAAAGGTACACAACTCAGTCACTACTTTCCCTGTTTGATGTTTATGCACTATATAAATGTGACTGGTGTGCTTTCAGATCCGTGCTGCCCTTATACATCTACCAGTACCTCCTCCTATAGTTTAGTATAATGTGCAAGTAAAGGGTAGCCAACCAGGTGAGTAAACAGGTGAGCCACCTCTAATATATTGCACTCATACGTCCTGCATTTAATTCTTCTTCGCCTATAGCCTTATTCTATAAATCATACCAGTGTACGAAAACAGTGCTTTGTAAATCATTTAACTGGCGCGACGGTGTGCCACAAGGCTCTGTGCTGGGTCCCGTTTCTATATAGTTGATGTCAATGATATCGATGAAGGTCTCAGCTGAATAATATAAAAAGGTGAGTTTGACAAGTTCACATCCTCCATTTGATCTAACTACTTCGATATAGTTTACTAAAGCTGTTGTTTCCTTCCCCATAATTTGCCTTCATATTATATTTGTCTACCGTTTGCTTTTTAATTTAACAGAGTGCCATATATAGCCTTTGATGGCTGGCACTTACTTATTCACATTATCATTAGTAGAATTCTCTTGATATTTCATAATGAAATACGCAAATAATTTGTTTTCAGAAATGAATGAATAAATAAACAAATGGTTAGATAAATGAATGAATATATACTATATATATATATATATATATATATATATATATATATATATATATATATACATATATATATATATATATATATATATATATATATATATATATATATATGTATATATACATACATATATATATATATATATATATATATATATATATATATATATATATATATATATATATACACAGACACACACGCACATATACGCCTTGCTGGAACCAATGTCGTACATTCGTTCTTGGAAAGGAGGGTCATAGGGTTGAATCCAGGATTTATTTAAAGGGGGCGTGAGGGTGGGAGTGAAGCGAGCCTCTACAGCTGGGGGGTATATTTTTCAAATCAAGCTTTTTTTTTTTTGCATCAGAAAGGATATATTGCACACGTTTTTAAATCTACAGATTACATATGTAGGCCTATTGGGACTAAAGGGAGCGATGAGACAAGGCCGATTGACTCCCATTTATATACATAAATAGGGTGTAACCTGCACATGCTGCAAAGCAATCTTGGAACAATTAAAAGATAACTATTTATTGAGTATCTCAAATAACCCTAATTCACTAAGGAGTCGGTTATATATATATATATATATATATATATATATATATATATATATATATATATATATATATGTTAATTATTTTCTTTAGGTCCATATATAATTGTCTATGATGGATCTATCCTTATATGTTTTCCAGAACTTCTTCACATTTCAACACTGAACTGATTTTTATATGGTTTTGTAGGAGATAAGAAAACAAAGGTTGGTAAATATAAACAGCGGTCTCTCCAGTCAGACTCTCTCTCTCTCTCTCTCTCTCTCTCTCCTCTCTCTCCTGCCAGTGATTCCCGCCAAAACAGGGTCTTTAATATTGTTCCGCCAACCTCACCTACCATTTGTGGCATCAGTTTATTATATGTTCCCTAGATATCTTACTTGCATATCATCACATCATATCCAAGGCATCATGCAATATTGTGAGTGTTACAAATACAAGGTCAAGGTGTATTTTAAATCACAGCGTGGCGGAGGCGGGTGTGACGCGGCCTCGTTTTCCCGCCAGTAGGTGTAGTGTTGCCAGTGTTACCAGACCCGATTAGACTACAAACATATTACTCCACTAAAATAATATGAAAATAATACTAAAAATAATACAAAAAAAAATAATAGAAAATCAATACCAAAATAATACACCTGTAAAACAATACTTTGAATATTAGGCTACTTTTAGATCCAAAATTGCACCGCCTTAAATGTGATTAATATGATTAAAATGATTATTGTTATTTATTTATTTTCTTCACAGCACTTTTCGGATAAATTTATACTGATAAATGTCATTGATGATAACATTACCTGCTTAAAAATATACCTCACAAACAGTCAATAAGTGTTTATAGTAGAAGCAAGAATAAAACGCGCATGTCTCTCTTTATTAATATGGTGTAATTTAAGTGTGAGTCTGATGTGAATGTCGTATCACCTTTGACACCAGACATATCCTATTATCATTCAGTTGTGTGGATGTGTATATTCTCAAACGCAAACCGCAAACTATACTGGAGTCAATTAATCGCTTTCAATATCTGATAGTCATCTACTAGAACCTTCTATAGTTTTTTCTTTTCATTATTGTGGGATAAAATGAAGTGATGACAACATGTGCAAAGAACATTGTGAACTAATGAAAGATGTTCTCCAGCTAACTGACATAAGAGTATACCAAAGCCATATTATAAATAAATATATGCAACGACCTTATAGTTTTCAGCCTACGAAATATATAACAATAAATATCTCTGATGAGTCATGCATTTATAACTAAAATATTGTATCAGATATGCTTAAACCTTTAGTATTGGGCAATCATTTTTTTAGTATTTTTTTCTATTATTCACCGGGAGTTTTGTGTAAAATATTTGGTAACAGTGTTGTTGTTTCAGTTACCAGACAGCACGTGCGGGAGGCGGACGGACGGATGCGGCAGCCTTCAGTGTGCTCGTACCGTGCCAAACATGACTGAAATTGACTCCAACTCCAGCATAAAAAGGAAATACAACGACCTCTCCTTAGATTTAAACCTAGACCAAGTGACTGCAGATGAAGCCTGGGCCAATTACGAGAATATCAAGTTGAAATACACCTTGGAGGTATGCAATGCTTGGGTTTGTTTGGGTTCATGCACTTGTTACCTTCATCTGTGTTTGTGTTTGTTTGTGTCTACGTTTGCCGGTCTGTGGGAGTTAAGTAACTGTTCTTATCAGCTGTACTTATCAGCTTGGTAATATATTAACAATTAAGATCTCTAGGTGATAATAATAACATGTTTTTACCCGTAAATGTAACCTGTCGTAGCTGTACCTAACCCTAACTTCAATATAAGCCCACCTAACCCTAACCAAACCGAATCGAGCCTCGCTCAACGTTACCTTCACAACTAATTCCATCTTCTGTTATAACCTTGAGGTGTAGAATGTGGGAGGAAAGTTTACATACCATTTAAATCTGCGTTAACTAGAGGAGAGGAGACGAGGCAAGGTTGTTCAGTTGTTGACGTGCTCCTCCGGCCTCGCCCACACTGATCCAAGCCGGCAATCATGGGAGCAGGTGGTGGGGTGAATTGGAGTGTGAATTGTGCCGTAATCGATGAATTGGAAGATTATTACTAGGTTAACGCAGTACAAGACGAGTGTTAACCAATGAATAAGGACAATTAAAGTTGGTACTCTTGAATGGGCAGTAACATCATCACTTGGTAGAATATAGTGGTACATATATATTTTGTTTGTCATTAGCAATATTTAGCTTGTTAATGAATGTAATTAATTGTAATTAATTAAGGTTGGTATTCTTGAATGGGCAATGACATCATCATTTAGTAAGATATAGTGGTATGTATATATATATATATATATATATATATATATATATATATATATATATATATTTGATTTTTAAATATTTAGTGATTGTTTTGATAGTGGAATCATGATAAACGGCTTGATAAGATACTGATATGCTGGCCTATAATTGAAGATTAATGTGTTGTACATTACGTACCTCATCACCTATGTCAATATTTTGGTGATCCGTGAGGAGATGCTATTAGTAAGATTTACCATCTTATTTATTGAAGTTTCTCATCTGTCCTTTAACAATAATGCACCAAACATTTTCAAGAGTCTTAGTTTATTCCTTCATTTAGCCTGATATGATAGTGATTGCATATATCTGCATGCTGTTTCTTCCCATCATTTTATTTACATCAACCACTACTTATTGTTCAGTTTTTATATTCTTACCCATTTTGCCACTAAAAATTTCTGCAGAAATGACTAGCCTTTGTTTGACAAGGTCGATCACGGGATTTTACTCCACAAAATCAAGTTCCTGGGAATCACAAAAACTGGGATTCTGGCTACACAACTTCCTCACGAGACAGACTCAATCAGTAACAGTGAATGGACACAAATGTGAAAAAGCCGAAGTAGTTAGTGGAGTACCACAGGGTTCAGTGCTGGGACCACTGCTCTTCTTAATATACATGGGAGACATTGGTGAGAGGGTGGGAAACTCTTTCCTCTCCTCATTTGCTGATGACATCAGTATCAGCCGTCCAGTCACCACTGTGGAAGAAGTACTCCACCTACAAGAAGACCTCTACACAGTATATGCTTGGGCTGCAGCAAGCAACATGCAATTTAATGAAGAAAAATTTGAAATGTTGTGGCACGGTCCAAACCAAAACACCAAAGAGGAAACCAAACTGCACACCAAAGGACAGAAAGACATCACCCCACAAGCACATTTGAAATGCCTCTGAGTTCACCTGAGCGATGACTGCTCCTTCCAACACCACATCACGGAGACAGTGAAGAAGGCTAAGGGTATGCCAGGCTGGGTGCTGAGAGTCTTCACCTCCAAGGAGCCTCAAGTAATGCTCACCCTCTGGAAGGCCCTGCTACAACCCACACTAGACTACTGCAGCCAGCTATAGTCCCCTCACAAGAAGAGTGTAAAGGTGAAGGTAAAGATTACCAGATAGATCAGAGGGTTGAGGGACCTTCACTACTGGAATAGACTCAAGGAACTAAGCCTCTACTCACAACAGAGAGGAATGGGCATCTACATCTACATGTGGAAGATCTTGGAGAAACTGGTGCCTCACCCCACACCCTCTGTACTACAACCCTACACCACTGAAAGGACTGGACGCAAGTGTGGAAGGAGGAGCTAACCAACTAGAGCCCCAGAGAAAATAAAGACCTAGCTCACAGCCAGCCTAGCACATGAAGGGCCAAAGTTATATAATTCACTCCCAAAGGAGGTGAGGTGAGGGGCATTACTGACAGCACAGTGGACACCTTCAAAACTGTAATGAACAGGTTCCTGGGGTCAGTTCCCGATGAACCTCCAGTACCGAGCTACACTGCCAGATGCAGGATCTCCAACTCCATACTGGCCCAGGTGAAACTAATGAATAGAGACGCCAGGGTGGGAAGTAGCGCTCAACCACCACCACTGTCAGGCATAGATAGACCTCTAAACAACACCAAGTAAACCAAGCAGATATGAATCTGATTTAGGTCAAACCTGTTATTACCCATGATATTTAAGCAAGTGAAAGTAGATATCTAGGAGCTACTGAAGGCAGCTTGTGACTGAAATAAATAGGATCTTATTCTCCATATGGACTTTTTTCATTAATTTTTATTAGCTGTCCATCTTTTCCAGGCCAATTTAGCTAATCTTCCCATCTCCATCTAGTTCTCTATCTGTCTGTCCTGCCTTCTTTCACCATCCATGGGTTGCCATTCTTTTACTTTAGTTGTCCATCTGTTAATTAACGATCTGTTCAGCTTATGACATGTCCAGCCTATGGTTCAGTTTCCTTTTAAATTGAGTCAAGACATCTGTTCAACTTTCATCTGCTCCCTAATCCATGATGCTCTTTTCCTATCACTGTGTTATGCTAAACATTATTCTCTCTTATTAAAGGTTAAACCATTAGATGTTTTGTTGTCAGTAAACTGCAGTGGTTTTATTATTTAGATTTATTAATACATTTATTTGGTTTCATTTGGAGTTTTTTTGTTTGATCCAGAATGAATAACAGTTTCACGTGATGTTTTTATTAATTAACAGGGTGAACAGCTGACATGGCTTGCGTGTGCCCTGTATGCAGCGTGCCGGCGGCGGTCGGTGCCCACCGTTGGGGGTCGTCCAGGAAACATGATTCAGGGCAACTGTGTCTCCCTTACACGCATGCTTCAGCACTGCAACCTGCCGTAAGTGTTCTGCTCTTGTGTAACTATTCACATGTATTGAAAGTGGATTGTCGCATATTTTTTTTCTTCTATATCATTAACTGTTGGCACTAGTAGGCTTATGGAGGTACAGATGGACTTGCCTCGCCTGTTATTTGTCGAGGTTAAGTTTCTAAGTTATGTAACTGTATTACTGTATATTAAAAGCTGATTGTAGTAAGTGTAATCTGAGAATGAGTATAATCTAAGTGTAGAAAGTAAAGCAAATGGAAAATTGGATACAAAAAACATAGAAGTGGTTTTCTACTATATTAGAGAAATGCTGAGAGTTTTTTATGGGCATCACATTATTACCCTTGTCAATGGCATGCATCTAAAAAGCAGTGAGTATCTCTGCCTTGGTTAGCGGCGTCAGTTGCCTGGTCATCATGTATTGTCCTTTAACACTTACACCTTGGTTAGTATAATTTCTCACCTTTGGCAATGATTAAGTGAGTGATACATACCTGTAATATGGCATCAGTGGTGTCTGGGGGTATTGAGGGAAGTGATGGTGATTTAGTGGCATGAGGAAGTATACACGACTGTGAATGGAGACAAAGATATCCAATAACTTCACCTCATAGACTCTGATAACAACACTTGCCTCAGCCACACACATCACAAAACACAATATTACACAGGGCAAGTAGCGTTTCTATTATTGTAACCAGAACGATCAAAATACACACGATGCACACACCAGATGACTAACAATATTGAAAGTTTAAGTTGTTTTGTGTGTATGTTCCTTCTACATGTATGCTGATAGGATACAGTTGATAGGGTACATGGTATAAGGGAATTGCACATTAATAATTTCTTTCTTCAGTTTGACAGAATTTATCAAGAAGATGAAATCCTGGCTTGCTATGTCCCACTTTGACGAAGGATTCTGTAGAAGAGTTGATCTTTTGGAAAGAAACTTTGCGGTGTCCAATAATATTTTCAAGAAGTACAAACCTATATTCTTAGATTTGTTTAAAAATCCCTCCAATGATCTGCCCCGGCCTCCAAGATCTCGTAAGCAGAGGAGACCCCCATGCAATGCAACAGAACTTTTCCAATTTTGTTGGACATTATATATTTTGATTAAAGGTGAGGTTGTTGAACACATTGTTGTAAGATTAGTAGTGTGTATAGTGGGAGGTTCTAGATGAGTTGGAAGTTCATTACTCTCCATACTGTAGGAAATTATTCTAGGTATTAATGAATTAATTTGTTTTTCCCTACAGGAAAGTATCCAAGCATTCCACAGGATTTGGTGAGTTGTTATTCCTTGCTGCTGGCATCAATTGATCTCATATACAGAAATTTGGTGCTCTCCAACAAGAAGGAACTCATCAATCCTGAGTGCGAAGGTAAGTACAATTATCTTAGCAGCTCAAATTTGAGTTTAATCTATTTGTAACCAAACTATATGTGTGATCAGAAACCTGGACTTTATTTGCAGGGCTGTTGCCTCTATATTCATGGGTACTGATGCCAGAAAAGAAAAAAAAATACTAACTTATACATTGCCAACTATCTGCCCTTGTTCCTCTCCTTTAAATCTGCTCCTTAAAACATATAGAAAGTATGGAAACATTTTCTTAATTCCTTTGTTTGAGTGTCAGGTGTAATGTTTACTTAATGTACAGGTGTTCCAGCTGAATTCTTGGACGGCGAGGCAAATGGGAATGAACTGTCATCGTGGCCAGTGTCCATCATGGATTACTTGTGTGAAAAGTTTGATGGGGTGCTGGTGGAGACCAAAGTGGTGAGGGAGTACTACTGGAACAAACACATCAGAGATCTCATCGACAAAAAGGTGATTTAATGGGGAAAAATAAGGGAATTCAGGTTTTTTTCAGTAATACTTAGGTTGAAACAAAAGGAATTTGATGAAGTAAGTACACTCCAGATATTTGCTGCAAGTATTTACATGGAAAAATTCCTTCAAATAGTTTGTAATGCCATTTAGTCAATTTTGATTGGATGAGAAGTGGTGGACATAACATGGTAGGATCGTTGGCAAAGTTTGTAGCAAGTTATCAGATAAATACAGTCAAACACTACTGCATGCTGGACTTGCTTCGGGCAATTAATTGGTTAAATTTAGATGGCAGAACAGGATGTCCAGTGAGGCAGTTGGGGAGAGATGTGAATTGAGAGAAATACAGGAAGGAATAAGGCAGCTCCTTTGCCAAACAAAGTTAGCTCTATAGAATAAAATTGTTACCTCTGTTAGTAAATGTGAAGAGTCAAGCCATTGACCTCCACTGTAAGTAGAATCAAACTAAGAAACAAACCCAGTGTACAGTAGTCTTTGGTATAGTTTTTACTATCATAATTTGGAGGTAGGTAATTGACTTTTACATATTTGAAATACATGTAAACCTGTGGAATTTTTTTGATAAGTTAATCAAATTAACTCAGTTGAAATAAGAGATTCATTACACTGTCACTTGAGTTATTAAGTTAATAATTGATGGTGATGGTAATATTTAATAACACTTCCATACACCACACCAGGTACTGAAGGGAGGGGCTGAGGGTACCGGCCTCCTTGAACAAGCCAACTTTGACCATAATGTGAAGGAAGTGAAGAATGCCTATGAAGAATATTTACTAAGTTATGGTGAATTTGACGAGAGAATGTTCTTGAATGATGACGAAGTGGTGACAGGCTCCATTGGTGCGTCTCCTCCCTCCACTAAAGCAGCACACTTGGACTCTCCAGTTGACACTTCTTCCATGAGACAGGCCAGGAGGAACTTGGTGCAGGTACATATTGTTTGTGTCTTCATTAAAAAGGTTTATATGATATTCTGTGGGATTGCATTCATGTAGAATTGAACAGTAATTGATACCTAATGCATTATAGTGTTATCTATCTATCTATATCTAATGTATGTTTCTGTGAACCTCCTGAAGGGGATGGCCATGGCAGGAATTCTCTCCATTCATGCTCTAATCCTCTCATTCTCCTTTCTCTTTCATATACTTTATCAACCTGTCCTCCCATTTATTTGGGTTCTTCCTCTTACACGCAATACATCTGTCATTTATCTATATCTATCTCTATATACGCACTCACACCCATGTATACATACACCCTCTCCCTTAGTGTCACTGTCTGACTCCTTTCCTTATTGGTAATTTCTTGCTAAGCTTATGTAGCTTCACTAGCATTCCTCTTCTCCATGTGTGAGTATGCAAATGGATCATAGTGTTATTAGGTTAAATGACTCAAAGCACAACCCATTTTCAGTCATTTGATGGTGACTTGCATCTCGTGCCACTAACTCCCATCACTGGACGTCGATACACTATCAACCGACCAAACATTGGCACAACTCCCCTCACAGTGGTGACTTCAGGCCTGCAGAAACTTTATGCACTTCTGGCTGGCAGGAAGAACAGTGCAAGTGAAGAGTTACAAGAGATGTTTAAGTAAGTATATTATTTTTGAGTAAATATGAGGGATCTGGGAAGCCCCTCCTCTGTATTCTCTTGTATGAAAAGACACAGTGCAGAAGGGAAGGGGAGAGTAAAGTCTCCCTGGACCCTAAAACATTTGTTTTCACTACCCCTTTTAATGGGGATACAAGCCAAGTCGGTGTGTACATCTCTTCTACTCTACGGGCCTAGGGGTTAAATGAGAGGAGTGTGTATGTATGCATGGGTGTGTGTGTGTGTGTATACATGGGTGTGTGTGTGTGCGTGTCTTGTCTTGGCAACCCCTCTTTAGGGAGATAGCCAGTCTGATAAACAGATAGATAGATATAGATTAGCTCCTCTAATATAGCAGATCTTGAATAAAATTCTTTCATTTGTTATTTCATTGTAACATCAAAGGTTGGAAGAGCAAATTATTGTAAAAGAAACATTTGTATAAAATGTACAATAATCATACAGACGTACAACAATAAACAATGCTGTACCAAAGTGATCAGTGAGACCTTTTGATGAATTATATATGTTCTTCCCTGTCAGTGTTGTATAAAAGAAGAGCCCATATCAGGATTTGATTTGTTTTCCTATTTTTACAGAACTTGCAAGGAAAACCCAGAAGAGAAGATAGCAGTCTTGGTTACAGAGATGAGTGATGAATTTTGTCGCCTGTATACACAGTCCACTGAAGACTACAATGGACCTAGTATGGACTTTGCTAAGATGAGGCTGCAGATGGGACAAATTCTCTACTACACCTTTTTAGAACATATACTGATGGATGAGAAGAGAAGAGGAGTTGACTTGACGGTAATTCTTTTGCATTATGTTATGTTTCATCTGTTGTTATTGTTTCCACAAAAGCTTGTTTCCTCAATCTATCATATTTTCTTTTAATGTGTAAATTGGTGATCTCTATGACAATGGGTGGTGGGACAGTGGGCTGATGTTTTAAAATGTATGCATTTAAAAGGATATTAGCTATAATCTGGGTGAGTTTCATGATTAAAAGATTTGATTTTATGTGGTTCTATAAATTTGTTTATAATTTATATTTTTTTCTTTCAGCTGATTATGCAAGAAGAGTTGTTCCATAAAACTCTATTCACCTGTTGTCTAGAAATAGTGTTAAGGTCATACAACGATCCAAGACGTTTTCCCTGGTCATTGCAAGTAAGTATTGTGGCAATGTTCTCTCTTTCATTAAGATATACCAGTTACTGCATTTATTTTCAGTGATAATAACTATTTATTAATTTTGCTGATAGAATTATATGTATATAACTCCATACAAAAGAAATGCTGTCATGGAAACTACCTACCTATATACACCTGAAAGAGCGGTAGCCAAGATAAGGCAATTTAGGGTTCAGGGAGACTACTCCCCTTCCCCTCTGTGACTTGTCTCTTCCTAGGAGTGAATACAGAGGAGGTGCTTTCCAGACCCCTCACTCCGTCCCTTTTTGGTCGCCTTTTACAAGTGGCAGGGAATAGGGTGGTAGTATTCCTGCAGCCCCACCACAGGTCTTAATATCCAAAAGGAACAGAGTGGAGGGTCTGGGAAGCCCCTCGTGTGTATTCTCCCTTACAATAAGGCAAGGCACAGGGGGAAGGAAGGGTAATGTCTCCCTGAACCATTGTCTCAGCTATGGCACCTTTAAGGGATGTATAGATAGGTATTGAAATTGATAGATAGTTACACTTCTTTTTTCTATTCCAAAACAAGTTACCATAATTTTGTTCTTTTATCGTTATTGGACTGATCTGCACATGCATGTATTACTTTTGGGCAGCACTCCTCTTTAACCTGTTGCTTATTATTATACAATTAATCAATTGTCTTGTCTCTGAAACATTGTGTTATTGGTTTCAGTACCTCCATTGCAGTGCCTTCTAAAGTTATGATCATTATTTTGTTGACAGTTTGCTCAAGTTGAACCTTATTACTTCATCCGGATCATTGAGCCCGTCATCCGTTCTGAGAAGCAGTCAGACAACCAACTCTCCAGAGAATTAGTGAAACATCTCAAAGGAGTAAGTATAGATCTTTTGTAGATTAATTTTGTTCACAAATCAGGTATTCATGTTTGAATACATTAAAAATTGATTTTGTTTGCATTGCCAACCTCAACTTTTGGCCTTTTTTTTTCTTTTATACATATAGATATGGCTTTCTCCTAAATTAGTGGAGTGGTACACAAGAAAAGTTAGACAAAGTATTCATACTCATAAATATTTGATGATCAACTAATTTTTACTGCTTGAAATAGTAATCTAATTGACTGTTGATCTCATTTTGGATGAACAGAAAGAGAAAAGTGTAGGTAACCATCAAGCAGAAAAGTAAATATATATATATAATATATATATATATATATATATATATATATATATATATATATATATATATATATATATATATATATATATATATATATATATATAATAGTCAATATTTCAATATTTTAACTAATGATATTGTTACAGCTTGAAGAGCAGATTCTGGATTCCCTTGCATGGAAGGGAGATTCTTCTCTGTGGCAAATACTACAGAATAGCAACATGGATATCCCGTCATGTCAAGATGTTAACTTCTCTGATCAGCTTGAGACTGAGATGAACTCTGCCACTCCTTCAGTTGGCCTCGCCACAACTCCCATGTCCCCTGCTACAAAACTAGTCAATGACAAGGCAACTCCAATCAGTAAGTGTTGCATAAGAATTTTGTTGGTTCAATATTTGCAATATTTATCCTATAAAAAATATTGTTTTCAAGAAATAAAGAATGCAAATGTAGCAGATAGGGACAGTCATTGGATTAGTGGAATGGAATGGAATGGTGAGGTGGATTGATTGATTATTTTGGCCCTGCAATAACTAATGATATGGTAGCAATGCAATAGTGAGGTACTGGAAAACATGTCTTTGAGTGCAGTGGTAGTATAATACTCATCGATCTATCTATTTACCAGGCTGTTATCCCCCTAAAGATGGGTAGCCAAGACAAGGCACACATGCACACGTACATATACACTCCTCTTACTTAGCCTCTAGGCCCCCATGGAAGAGAAGTATACTCCGCCCACACATTGCGTGTCAAAAGATGTAGACAATGGGAATGGGATTAATGTAGATAATTCCTTTGAAAAAATTACAAAGCATGATTGTGAGTGTCATGAAATGTTTGTGAACTTTTAAAGGTAAAGGTGAATTAGTTTATGCAGTACATGAGAAGAAAAGTCAATTCACCTTTAAATGGTATACAATTATGATTCATCTTTTTTCTTCAAGCCTTAATAAACCACAAAATTGTTATCTTAAAAAGCCGTATGATGCATTGTAAATGTGATGGAAGGCAACCAGTGTTTTCAGGAAGCTGCTATATTTTTTTAGTCGGTTACTTAAGTTATGAAACATTTTGAGATATATGTTTGTCCCATTTCTGACATTTCCTTCATTAATGTTACTTGTCTTACAGATCTTCAACTATCACCATTATCCACGATCTCAGAAAGATTTCAGTCTCCAGTCAGTCAGTCATCAGCAAGGAGGACACTTTTCCCTCCATCCACCTCCACTGCTTCATCCCATCTTGTCCCAACACTTACAAACTCAAGATCTTCATTACTTAATAACAGAGGAACCACTGGTAGCTCTATCATCACAACCTCTGCTCCTTCCATTCAGAAACCGCCCAATCTCATAACTGTCCAGGTAAGACTTTTATTTATAGATTTACTTTTATTCTGGGCTTAAAGTAGTTTGAACTTGTGGGCAAAATTAGAGGAAAGGTAAAATGAAAAAAAAGAAGAAATTATAACAAAGGGTATATAATTGTGCTGAACTAGGTCTTTCTATCTATATAGCAGTCTGTTATCCCTGTTGAGGGTGGTAGCCAAGACAAGGTAGTTGATGTTTTCCCTGGCTATACATGGCAGGGAGCAGAATGGGAACTTGGAAGAACATGTAGTAGCTCTGTGTGTACGTGTTTTTGTTATGAAAAATATTACACATACAAAACAATGTCTGATTATAAAGGAAAAGGTTTGTTTATTTATCTCTAAAAATGGGGCTGAATGAAAATAAAACACAGCATATCCTACTCCTAACCATTATATTATTTTGCGTACTCATACTACACATAGGGAAGGATGGGCATGTCACACTATGTTTGTTTATGGACAATGACAGAGTGGTTTAGATGGAGAGATCAGTATGCACTCATGGGCAGGTGGCCAATGTTACTTTTCATACCTAATAACATCCATGTCTCACAATTAGTTAAGAGGAAATCACTCTGAATTATATAATGATGGCCGTCTGATAGCAAGTGTCATCATATAATGACAGTCAACTGTTTGGGATTAAATACTCATGAAGGTAAATGCCATTTGCTTGGTTGAGGTCTGGATGAACAGGCCATAGTAATTATGATTATTCTTATTGCCACAGTAGTTCCAACATAAAGATATAAAATTTTAGTTTCTTAGGATATGGGAGTGATTATTGAAATGTTTTGTTTAAGAGTTGCTAATACAGTGGGAGTGATTGAACAAGCAAGCAGGGAGTGTATGGATAGGGAGAGGTGGAGGCTCTTCTGTTATGGCCATTTCCTTGGGGGACGTTCCTGGAGGGAATGAAGCATCAGAGACTATATAATTGAATATGGTTATGTAATGAGATAATTTTTAAAAAGATTTATTGCATAATGTTTAAAGAAATATTGGAACATTTTCACCTATGCTTCAACTCATGTACCATAACTTTTTAGGTTAATTTTAGATACTCCCATGTTTATAGGTAAAAGAGAATGGAGTAACAACATTATACACTGTTCCGGCAAATTCCCAGGGAGCACCAGGGACTGCAGACAACAGTGCAGACAACACCTCAGAGAAGACAACTGATCCACCCAGCACAGACAAGAAGAAAGACAGACCAAAGAGGCATGGTTCCCTGGCCCTGTTTTGTCGAAAGGTAATAGTTTGCAATGTGCAGTTTGTTTATCAGTTCTGTCTATGTATAAGCTTCTTCAAACTTATATTTCTTAATTGTAATGCAACTTTCCTTTCCTACATCAAGCAAAGTAAGGAAATCAGTGTTTAAAGTTTTCTAGTATTAGTTAGAAATATTTGCAGTTATTCTTCCTGCATGCAAGTGGTGGTCTTGGAAATATGTTTTTTGCCCGGAGGCTCGTCAGGCAAAAAAAAAAATTCAGGGTCACAGCCATAAAATGTTTGGGAAGCACTGCTGGACACAGTGTCACACATTGTCATTCAATATGCCTAATATCATGCACAGCAGCCCACCTTAAAATAAGTGCAAAAAATTCTCAACTGTTGTGCTTTGTGAATCACAGGCTAAACTTGTGGAATTTGGGATCTTAGTCTATATTTATTATGCATGTTACCTATACATTAACATACCTTTCTGTATTAATAGAAACATGTTCTCTTACAGTTCTACACACTGGCCAACATGAGGTTACGGGAGCTCTGTGAGAGACTTGACGTGAATGAAAAAGAACTGAGGAAAAAAATTTGGACATGTTTTGAACACTCCATTATCCATTACACAGAATTAATGCAAGACAGACACATGGACCAGATGATCATGTGTGCTATATATATCACATGCAAAGTCACAGGAAACGACCGTATATTCCAAGAAATAATGAAGCACTACAGAAGCCAACCCCAAGCAGCCTCTCATGTTTACCGCAGTGTGTTGATATCAAGATCTAGTGCTCCAAATGCCTTCATGAAAACTGAAGGTTAGTTAACTTGATTTGTACCTTATTTATATTTCCTATGAAGTAGGATGACAGTATGTAATGGTGACCTCTAATTCAAAATGCCTCTTTTCTCAAATTTTTCTAATTTCGAATTGAAAATTCAAGAAAATTTTGCCCTTAATTTTGTATTTATTTCTAAAAACAAAACTCCAACTTTATATATATATATATATATATATATATATATATATATATATATATATATATATATATATATATATATATATATATATATATATATATATATATATATATATATATATATATATATATATATATATATATATATATATATATATATATATATATATATATATATATATATCCCACGTGTCCCTAGACCCTGTAAAGAGGACAGTGGGAGAAATAGAGGCAAGGGGTGAAGATCCAGTTTAACATTATAGGTGTGTTGACATTCCTCTTTTGAAAGAGTTTAAGTCATTGGCAGGTGGAAAAACAGACAAAGGAAGAGAGTTCCAGAGTTTACCAGTGTAAGGGATGAAAGAGTGAAAATACTGGTAAACTTTTGCATTAGAAAGATGGACAGAATAGGGATGAGAAGTAGAAAGCCTTAAAGCCTTGTGCAGCGAGGCCGCGGGAGGGGTGGAGGCATACAGTTAGCAAGTTCAGAAGAGCAGTCTGAGGTTACTTGTCTTTCATCTTTTAATTATATTAATTTGGACACTAAGCTATCTACATTTGAATACAATATTTGGGACATTTAATCCTCTTATTTTACCTTGAATCATGTGTATTTACAGTTAAAATTGTCTTGATGATGGGGTTTTTGGGGTCCAGGAATGGATTAATTTACTTTCCATTATCTCTTATGAGGAAAATAGTTTCCAATTCCGAATTTTTCGCAATTCGAACAGCCACCAGAATGGATTAAACTCGGAATTAGAGGTTCCATTGTATTAGAAAATTTGGGAAAGTGAGAGGATTGAGATTTGCAAGGTTGAAGTGTATGGAGATTTCTGGTTTTAAGAATAGGGATCAGATTGTATCGGTAGGTATATGTGGGTTTTGAAATCTTGAACCTAAATGTTGTGTAATAGCCAATGTGACCCGTTTTGTAGTTTATGTTCTTTGAGTTTTCAATCCCATTTCCATCCTAAATGAATGAAAATATAATGTTGATCTTCATAATAATGATATAGTTTTTATATTAACCTACATTTTTGTTTTCAAGGTTGTAGAAGGCAACAGGAAGGAAGTACTCCTCCAGCAACACCAAGTCAGATGACTGGAACATCAACCAGCTTTGACCAAGAGGAAAGAGGTGATCTTATATTATTCTACAATCAAGTATATGTACAAAAGATGAAAGCTTTTGCTCTGAAATTCAGAGCAGTCCAAGAGGTAAGAACTCTCTTCAATCCACGACAGAAAGGTCTCCATTGGTTCCTGTCCGTGCAGTCTGTCCAAGCATGCTCATTCTCCTATTTTTCCTAGCCTCACATACCTCCACTCATTACATGATGAAATTTTCATTGTATCTTTCTCTCTAATCATCCCATTATCCCCTTTGTTGCATACATTTGCACGTTGTCATACATTAGAATTGTGCAATGATCTGTACTTCTTATATAGCTTTTATTGAACACTGTTACACAGCTTTACCATACCTTTGTTTCCCTTTACACACACAGATGGGTCTCACTCCCCCTCTCAGACAACTTTCAACAACCATTCTTTTTTTCTCTCATCCCATTTGGATGGAAGCATACTTCTTTTTATGGTTTCATTCATCTTTCACTTTTGTCACAGTTAGCCCTTTTCTTCCACTTCTTTTCTTAGATTTAAAAATAGATAAATGATCATGTTTTATACATGTTATTCTTAATTTGCCACAATTTAGCAGACCAGTAATTTTGGTGTGTATTTCAGGGTGATTTTCCTCCATTATCACCATTGCCAGTGGTACGACACACACCTGTGTCCCCACGACGAAGAATCTCCTCAAATCACTCTGTATACATCAACAATCTCAGTCCAGTGAAGGGCAACACAGCAATGTCACCTCGAAAACCACTGCCATATTATTTTAACCGTAGTCCAGCTAAGGTAAGAAATTAATGTCATGTACAGATAGTTTTTAGTTTATACAAGTATAAAGTATGCAATCTTGAATGCAGTGGTATTGTTGAAAACTTTAAAAATATGTGCACTCAGTGAAAATCATAATAATGTATGCCTGCTGACTTGTTTAAGTCTTCAATCCATCCATTTGTCTGTTTTAATGCCTGTTCTCGGGAACTCTCTCTAGGTGGTCACATAAGAAGTATATACTGGCTTCTTTCTTAACACTTAATATAAATTTCACAATACTTTCTTTGCAGGACTTAAGGGTTATCAATAATATGCTGAAAACCAAAGGAATGGGAGCTAAGCGCTTGTTGGCCGATACAGACTTTGGTGGACTAGATATAAAGCGTCCCCTGATGAGTGGTATGTGTAGACGCATCCAGGGGGTGATGGGAGACCGTCTCTCTGGCACGCCAACTCCAGATCTCCAGCAAGACTCAGACAGTGCTCCAGAAGCATCAACACTACCACAGAATGGCCATGCAGCAGAACCTACCAGTGAGGACTATTCCAACACAGATCAGCCATAGTCATGAGACTGTTCTAGAAATACTGTTAGGAGCTTTGGTTGAAATCAGTGTTTGTCTGAAAGTTTCTCACTTACCAAGGTTAGGTAAATTTAGATTGATTTTGTACATAGTATGTTATGTAATTATCTAAAGTCATTTCATTCTTTTACTCTTCAGAATTCACATTGCTCTGTTAGAGCAAAATATGTACTTTGGGTCAACCTACCACGTTTTCCTGTTAACTGCAGACAAAACAAAGATGACACAATGCTGTCAAGTGATGCCTGATAAGCTTGTGGAATATCTGATTCTTGGTAGTATTATTCAAGAGTACAGTTGATAAACTGGCTATATCTCAGTAATACACGTATGACTTTGTTATCTTCTTTTGAGGATAAGGTGTTTACAAATGAGAAAATTTTATAAATATATAGTGAATTTTGTATAGCAAATGTTTATCAGTGTAATTAAGAATTTTATTCATAATTGTAAACAATTTGAACCATTTTATTTTAAATTAACAATCGGCTACTCTGAAATTTCATTGTTTGAATGAAATAAGCACTGGAATCATTAGAGTGCAAGCTTTAAAACATGAGATACAGTATTGCTTGAGCCTCGCCATTTATTTCAATTATCAATGCAGTGCAGCTTTGTCCACAAACATTATCTCAGGTTGTCAGATCTAAGATGTAGATCACCACCTACTTCCTTGTATTTCTCAGTACACAGCCACATTTTCCTAACTTATTTGCTATGCTGAAGCACGGTAAAATGATAGTTAATTTTCTACATAAAGACCTGAAGTGTGACTAAAACAAATATTAAGTTTTAAAATTTATATAGCAGTAACTGAACAATATGTAATGGGTGTTAACAAATGTTTCTGGAATTCCTTCTAAAGCCCTCCTCACTCAAAATTCAACCCAAGCTTGTAAATTGTTAACTTAAAATGTTTGTGGTTTGCTAGAACTGAGTTTTGTATAGAAAAGGTTGCAATACCCTTTCTCCCAGTCATTCAATTTCTTTTGGTTTTCTTCACATTTATTTATCATGAGACTATAAATAATGCACAAATTATTTGCAGAACAAGGTTAAGGTTTGGTTGTTTTTACTGACGTTATGCTGCCAGACAGAATTGTGTATTGATTTTGACATAAATGAAGAGGGCTCAGAATTCTTTATACTCTACTTAGGTACGACGAAGCATGATTTTGGTATTTATACTACCTACATCCAATCATTTAGGTGTGTCAAAGCATGATTTTGGTTAACGTTTGTTTAGACCTAAAACAAACCATTTACTGATGTCAAAGTATGACTGGTAAACTTTATATAATTAACATACTTATAATATCTTTTCCCTTCAGTATGGTATGTGTATCAGTCTAATTTATCATTGCTTTGATGGTATAACAATACATATTTAAAATTTTGTTAATTTAATACTTGTTATAGCAATACATACCTGAAAGAAAACATTTGACGAATGTTTCAGAGTAAAATCTTTGTGATGCCAAGCAATTGGCTGAAGTACACCTTGCAGTTTATGCTGTGCGCAAAATAATGTGAACTCCTGAATCAGTGTCCACTATCTTGCTCAATTCCCCAACCTTTAAGGCAAATGCAGCATCCTCGAATGGTTTCTGCATTGCACCACGACCAAACAATCCAAGATCTCCCCCTCGCTTAGCTGAGCTGCAGTCAGACACCTGAAAAAAGCTTTCATTAACTTCCTATTGCCGAAATGTAGGTTTGATATGCATACAAATTACAAGTTTTGCAAATCAAACAAACATAGAAGTTGGTGAAAACAAGATGAATATTTCTAAGAATGCAGATTCACTTACCCTACTAGCTAATTCAGCAAATGAGGACTGTCCAGATGTGATTTCTGCACGGTATTCTGCAAATAAAAATGTTGTTTTCTAGTACAC
This sequence comes from Cancer borealis, assembly GCA_036785275.1. Taxonomy (NCBI): domain Eukaryota; kingdom Metazoa; phylum Arthropoda; class Malacostraca; order Decapoda; family Cancridae; genus Cancer; species Cancer borealis. The sequence continues at coordinate 65,767 of JAXIVD010001054.1, forward strand.
ATGGATTATTACTTTCCCTCAATAATTTTAGCCCCTCCATTTCTGAGCCAATATGGTGAGTTTTCAGGACCAGAGATTGTGGCCCAATAAGGGCCTGTAACCTAGACTTAGTTAACCCTCCTACCTGCCCATCTTTTAAGTTTGTTTGTGGCTTTCTTTACTTCCTTTCTACACAAATACACGCTTCCCACTGCTGCTACACCCATGCTCGACACTTGCTTCCCTTTCGTCCTTATTGATCACCTATTCTTTGAAGGGATGACAAGCCAGGTGCTCATTTTTTTTATTACTGAAACGTAGTACAGATGGATGTAATGATTATAGAGGTATAAGTTTGCTTAGTGTGCCAGGAAGTGTGTGCGGAAGAGACTTGACGGAGACATTGATGAAAGTAACTTAAGGGAAGGTGAGCGAGGAGCAAGGAGGATTAGGTCACGAGTCTTGTGGAACATTTCCGGAGGGATTGAGGCGTCGGAAACAATAGATAGATAGAACCCTTTTGGACTGATTTTCAAATAATTATCTTTGTGTAGTTAAACCATCGATTTCTTCTTGGTAAGACTTGTTAGAAGAATAGATAGGAAAGTTTATGTATAGGCCACACCAACCTTACTCTGTGTCGTTATTTCATTGGTCTGCCATTTTCCCTTTTAGCTTACCAATACCATACCACCATATAACCTCTGATGTCTGGCACTTACTTTATTCATATCAACTCATTCACTCAATGATTTGAGTAACAAATCATTACTCAAATCATTGAGTGAATGAGTTGATATGAATAAAGTAATTGCCAGACATCAGAGGTTATATGGTGGTATGGTATTGGTAAGCTAAAAGGGAAAATGGCAGACCAATGAAATAAGGACACAGAGTAAGGTTGGTGTGGCCTATACATAAACTTTCCTATCTATTCTTCTAACAAGTCTTACCAAGAAGAAATCGATGGTTTAACTACACAAAGATAATTATTTGAAAATCAGTCCAGAAGGGTTCTATCTATCTATTGTTTCCGACGCCTCAATCCCTCCGGAAATGTTCCACAAGACTCGTGACCTAATCCTCCTTGCTCCTCGCTCACCTTCCCTTAAGTTACTTCCATCAATGTCTCCATCAAGTCTCTCCCATACACACTTCCTGGCACACTAAGCAAACTTATACCTCTATAATCATTACATCTATCTGTACTACGTTTCAGGGACCAATAAGTGCCTTCAGTTTATTGGGTACTTCTCCATGAAAGGTCATATATCAGATAATCAGACACATCCATTCCACCACTGTTTCTCCTCCATATTTTAATATTTCTGCAGCTACTACATTAATATTTGCAGCTTTGCCACACTCTAGTAAGTCTATTGCTTTACTTCCTTTCTATACACACACATGATTTCTACCTGCTTCTGTACCAATGCTCGACAGTTTTGCTTCCCTTTGTCTTCTCATTCCTTAAATGCTCAAAGTAACTCTTCTGTACTTCTTTCACCTCTTTACCACTTACACAAACTCCATCCTCTCTATTAATTCGCACATGACACCCCCTACTCCTCTCTCTTCCTTCAAAACAACTTTGTTATTGTAAAACTTCACACTCAATCTTATACCAAATATTTCATCTACTTTCCTTTTACTCACTTTCACCAAATCCTCAACATTCCTATTCCAAGACCTGTACTCAGCTCTCCTCCTCACACTTATCTCCTCTGCTACATTCTTCTACAGCTTTTTCTGTCCTTACATGTTCAGAATATTTGTATGGGCATTGCATAACAAGTGGTGGAAGTTAATAAAGAATGACTTTACTTAAACTAACTCACCCTTTAGAATGTCCATAGCTTCATCCTTGTCGATGGTGATGTTATCCTGCCGCCATGAGGAAGGTCTGCGCGAGCCAGCATGCTTCACCAGCAGGTGGGAACACTGTACTCTGTCTGGTCCACCACTACCACTCCCTGCTGCTGGCTTGGCTGGCTCTGTTGGCACATCCCATTGGCTCTCCTTGGTGTAGATGTTGAGGTAGTATGTCATGCCTGCACCAAGGGATACATGCATTAATTCAACCTCCAAGTCACACTAATGACGAATGTTATGAACCAATCAACAACTGAATAATTCTGATGTAAATGTGGATGTGAAACAAAGATGCAATGTCAAGGAAAATGATACCGGTGCTGGAAATGAAATGCATGTGGACGATTACAAAAGTTAAATGGTTTGATAGTGAAAAATTAGTTAAGGAGATGTAATGAAACCAGCACAGCTTGTTTTTGGGTTATGTAGAAAGAGTTGGATAGTGACAGTGATTTATAAATTGAAAAAAAAAAGGGGGGGAGGATATACATAGTAGTAAAATAATGAAAAGCACCAAAACTTAATTTTTTGTAAATCATGTCCAGTTTAAAAAAATTCAAAAGTGCCATTTTGTAACCTGCACATGGTTTGCATTCAGGTTTTGATTCTATGAATAAATTTTACTATTACTTCAATATCAGTCAACAATTTTTACTAAAAACTGGCCCAACTTTTAGTGATGGAAGAATGGATGGTGAAAGTAATGAAAGTGTTTTTATAGATGGGAGTATGAGAGAAATGAAAGCTGAAGTGGGGAATGTAGGTGCATGACTGAAGATGAATGGAATGGGTCAGGCGGTAGTGGCATGCCTGTCTGCAGAGAGTAAGGGGGAACTTTAGAGAATGGTGGATCAATTTTATAGTGTAAGTACGAGAAGGAAGCCAAAAGTGAATGTTGGTAAATTATGGTGATTGCTTTTGAAAGGAAGGAAGCAGGGGTGGTGGAATAAATTTTTATTACATCTTATAAGGTGAGTATGCTAGCATTAGGAAGGTGTGAGGTACTTCTAGGAGAGAGAATGGAGGATGTGAAAGAATTTAAATATTTGGGAACATTGCTATGCACACATGGAAGGAGAAATAAGGGAGAGAGCTGTGAAAGGAAGGTGCGATCAAGGATCACTTGCATGGGTTATGAGAGGAAGGAATGTATCCATGGGGGTGGAGAGAGGTTTAAGGAACAGTATTCTGCCAACACTGATGCAAGGATCAGACTTGGAAATGGCATAGGGCACAACACAGTATTCAGGAGTGTGTGCTGTGGAAATGAGTTATTTGAGAGGAGCATGTGACTCGAAATGATGGTTTGTAGTTAAGCAGTAATAATGACGGACATTTTAAAATTAAACCAAATGGCACATGGAATCTATGCCTATCAATATATCTTTTTAAGGTTTCTGGAAGTGAATTGTATTGAGTTTGTAGTGATAACAGCAGTGAGTTACTTTGAGGGGAAGATGACATGATAAATATCAGTTACAACTCCTCAGAATAATATGTACTATATCTAAGAAAATATCTTAGTTTCCTTATATAGAACTCATTCATAAGGAAATAAAACTCATACTTGTGGTTTCAGTAGGAGTAAAAAATTAATACAAATATTTATATTAACGTAATCAATTTGCAAATGATACATACATGATCGAATTGGTCAAAATAAAGGCATTTACACAATGATCTAGGTAAGAATCGACAGTCTTTTGAAACTCCACTAAGAAATAATACCATAGCTTTGAGGTCTTGTCGCAGCTATAAAAAATTTTCTCTTATAATTAGTGGTACCCAATTATCTACACCATTGGGAAGTCCTGCTCACAAACTACTACTGAGACATACATTTTGTCCGTAGAATTACAGAATAGTGCATTCTACCTGCCATTTGGTTTGCCTCATCTCCCTTGACTGTCAGTAGCTCATCTCTGCAAGCCTCTTCAAATTAACCAAACTGAATCTTTTGTAACCTTGAGCCAAGCAAGCCTACAACACTCCACGTCATTCTTCCACGCTATGACAGTAGGGAAGGTTATCAATTCTCGGAACCAAGTGAAGTGAAAAGAGGAGTGCCACAAGGTTCAGTGTTGGGTCCACTACTATCTTTAGTAATGATTGGGGGATCTACCGCACTCAAACATTCAAAGGCTACATCCTGCGCCGACCACACAAGTATAAAGAGGAACATCAAAGCAGAAGATGATGTGATCTCATTACAAAAAAACCTAATCCATATTCTTGCTTTGGGAGAAAATAACACTAGGATGAATCAAGATAAATTAAAACTGATGCAGTATGGACCACTGCAAGACATCACACACACCACCAGCTACCAGGTCAACCAACACTGCATTGAAGAGGAAGAACGAGTGTGAGACCTGGAGTAAATATGTCACTGGTTACCTACATCCTTCACCCACCACATAAACTGTAAACAAATTAGCCAAAAAAACTAACTGGGTGGACCCTAAGAACACTTCACACGAGAGAGAGAGAGAGAGAGAGAGAGAGAGAGAGAGAGAGAGAGAGAGAGAGAGAGAGAGAGAGAGAGAGAGAGAGAGAGAGAGAGAATGTATGTTAACACTAGGGCGAAGACCAGAATCATCAATTTAGGAGTAAGAGAAAGTATATATATATTTTTTTATCCCAAAGAACTATATGGCGATTTCCCCCCCTGGTTCTATTGTAGTTCAAGCCAATCAATGTACAACTTCATTATTCCGGACTTACAAATGTTTAGATATAATTATTTTGGACATTTTTTTTTACTATATACACAGCCCGGGACTAATTAATATTAACGCCGCAAAGCGTCTTTGAAGTTAGGTTCCTCAAATTTTTTTTCCAAGTCCCACACCCTCAAAAATCTTCTAAGTCAACACCAGTCATCCTTCGCGTCAGGGCTGGATGGACAACTGAGTGTGTTCGTGTGTTATAATCAAACAAATCCATGTATAAGTATCGCTGGGCGGAGAGGTTAGACTCAAAATTTTTTTTGGAGACTGGAACATCTACTTTTGATTAAGGTATTTATCGTAATTGGAAATAGGTTGATCTGTATGGTTCGTTTAGTTTGGTGGGTGGGACTAGAGGGGAGGCGAGACTCCCTGGCTAAGTTAGGGGGACGGGGACGTCTGGGTGGCTTGTCTCCCCACAGTTAAGAGGTTATAATGTGAGGTTAGGTTAAGTTAGGTTAGGGGGGTCTTGGGGTGGGCTTGTCCTCTTCCCCCCAGTTAAAAGCTTATTATGAGAGTTCAGTTTAAGTTAGGCTAGGTAGTCCGGGGGTCCGTATTCCCCCAAGGTCAGTTTAGTTTAGGTTAGGGTTGTGTCATTAGGGGGATCTGATTCGGTTATATCAGCTTTATATTTATTTAACTAAAAAATAGAATTTTCACCTTAGATTTTCCCGAACTGCCGTATATGGCCCATAATTGCTTCCCCCACCCTAAAATTCCACTTTCCCAAGTGGTCCCCAAGCTTGTTGGCTTTAGGGGAAAAGAAAAACATGAATAAGTATGTGCTTAAAGTGAAATTTTACCCTTTTTTCTATCCCAAAAAACAATATAGCGAAGCTGCAACTATCAACACGAACATATGATTATAAGAATATCAGGAAAATATTAAAGACCAGCAGGTCCCCACGAGGCAGTCCTTATATATCGACTTTTCATCAGTTTGGTTAATCATGGCGTTGGATTATAATTTGAATCGTCCATACTAACTGTTAAGGCCGTTAGGAAATTTTCTTTTAAAGTTTCCAAATTAAAATTGACGCCACGTTTAACCTAACTGAAAAAAAGTTAATGGTTGATGTTGACATGACGCTCTAGAGGGTGAGACTGTTAACTTGATTATTTATGTATTCGTGATTGTCAGACGAAGTTACATCATGAAACGAATTGCGTGTATCATCGGACAGAGGGAAAACAGGATGTGTGGGTGAGTGTGTCATTTGTTAACGTGGGTCAGTCTCGTACAGAATATTGACAAAAATTACTCATCAAAATGCATACCAGTGGAGCGGCTGACACGCTTCTCCCATCCTGAAGGAAGCTCAGTGTCACTCATGATGAAGGGAACGTGGATCTCTGGCAGATATTGACCGTGGTTGTCGCCGCCGCCGCAGCCACACACACTCACCCTCCCGCTCCCAACACTCAAACACTACGACCATAAACTATTTAACTATTACTTGTCATTCTATCTATAACACTTAACACACACATATAAAACTATAAATTAAATTACAAAATCACACATGATGCTATTTACAAGATTAAAACTATTATATAACATTGGATGACTGAGCTAACTCCTTGACGTTGTAAATTAGGCGCGGTTCCCACTAGCAGGGCGGCGGGGCCTCCGACATCAAGGATATGCAATCCCAATGTAAATTCCATGGTTATTACTATTATTATCTGGTTACACATTGGCCTAGTTATATATATATATATATATATATATATATATATATATATATATATATATGATACATTATTCTGATCAGTACATTCACCTACTTTAAACTTTTCATACAAAAATTCCTCTCTAGTTTTCCACTTGTCTGTTTTTTAACTAAATACTTATTTCTCTCATAAAATCATTCTTTCATGATGATTTTCTCTCTCTCTCTCTCTCTCTCTCTCTCTCTCTCTCTCTCTCTCTCTCTCTCTCTCTCTCTCTCTCTCTCTCTCTCTCTCTCTCTCTCTCTCTCTTTCTCTCCTCCCCCCCCTTGAACATAAAAATGTCATAAAAAAATTATTTATTGTTAAACAATGTATTTTTGCTTTGAGGGAAATATCAATAATCATAATATTTAGCTAGAAGATAAGGTTATGTCCATACAGTTGAATGTGTTAGAATAGTTTATTATCGGAAAACCTTTCCTTTCAGCAGGAATTTTTCAAATAGTATTTTTAATGGCTCCAAGAGTTCTTCAAACATCTCTTTAATGATCCTTGGATGTACTCCATCAGGACCAGATTTGTTCCTCTTAACCTTCTGCAAGATCTTCCTTATTTTATCGTGAGTGATGCTCATTTGTCACAATGAAGGTACATTCCTAGCCTGTGCCTGTGGAAGTTTTCCCTCCGGCTCAGTGTCAAAAACAGTGAAGAATTTATTTTATAGCACTTCGTTCGGCCTTTTCTTTGTCACAATGCTCTCCGTACTCGTGTTTGTAGCGGGAACCGAGCTCCGTTTCCACATCCTTTCGTACGGACTCCATTGTAGGGAAGGGATTAATTTGTTCCATATTTTTACGGAGAGACGGTGGCAGTGTTGCACGTACTGATACTTGAATATTCTAGATGTGATATTCAAGTATACGTAGCAAATCAAGATATATTATATCTTTGTATTGTATTAATAGTATCAAATGCAAATTATCATTTTTTTTTTTTACTATTAATGAAAAACTAGCAGTGTTTTCGTCCAGCTAAGATACGGCGGCAACACAGCAAAACTTGTGAACAGTACACGCTAACACCCACAGACTCATCTCTCTCACACTAATGCATTAACCTATGGAAGGAACGGTTCATCACATGATGTGACAGCAATGCACCTCTGGTTTAGTTATTAATAGACACTATTTGAATGCTAGAGGAGGAGGTTCTGTGCCCTGGGTGCCAGGCTTTACCCATCCTGTATGGAGTATGAATTTCATGTATGGGTGAGCTCCACGCACACAGACTGCTAAACAAGGTTGAGTCAAAAGCTTTTCATCTTATTCACTCCCCTCCTCTTACTGTCTGTCTTCAACCTCTTACACTCCGCCGCAATGTTGCATCTCTTGCTATATTCTACCTTCTGTTTTTCTGAACTTGCTAACAACATGCCTCCCCTCCCACGACCTCGCCGCACACGATTTTCCACTCACTCTCATCCCTATTCTGTCCATCCACCTTATGCAAGAGGTAACCAGTATCTTCACTCTTTCTTCCCTTCTACTAGTAAACTCTAGAACTCTTTACATAAATCTGTATTTCCACCTTCCAACGACTTGAACTCATTTAAGAGAGGAGTATCAAGACACCTGCAACCCTAATTTGGCCTCCTTTTTTATTACTCTTTTTTCTTTATGGAACCAGCAATCGCAAGTGGAATTTTTTATAAGATTTTTTTTTATTGCCGTTGGCTGGTTCTCCAACAGCATAACAAAAATTATTAAAAAACTAATAATATATTAATCTATCGTTGAAACTTCACAGAAAGAGAGAAAATATAACAGATATAATGCTACACATTCGAATGTTGTTTGGTTCTTAATGGTCTCAGTGAAAATGTGTCTCGGCACTTGGGTCAGAATGACCTCACGTCTTGGCCTTTGCCCTTGGGAATTGTTTCTTGTTCGCCTTCATGAGCTGGCGCCTCCGCTTCACCGCGTGCAGGCGTGCCGTGATGCAGCCTTGGACGGCGGTCACCTCGTCAGGTGGGCCCCTGATGGTGACGGTGGTGGACTTTTTGTCACTGCTTGGCGGCACTGACACCCTCACGCCGGGGTGCTGCTGAGCCAGCCTGGTGACCTCCTCGCCCCCAGGACCTACCACGTGGCGCCGCATGTTAGGTGCCACGTCCACCACCACACAAACACTGTTACCTTGGCGGCGCTTGGCTGCCTCGCGCAGCTGTGTATCGATAGCCTTGAGGCGGCCGGTGATGTCCTTCGCGGCGGCAGTCACCTGGCTCTTTGGGCCCTCGAGGGTCACGTGGCGGGAGGTAGTGTCCTGTGGGAGGGGCACCGTCACGCACACGGCGGGGTATTCCTTCCCAAGTTTCCGAATTGTGTCACCCCTTGGACCGATGACGTGCTGCCGCCTGCCTGGTGGCACCGTCACCACCACCTTCACTGAGTCCTCCCGCCAGGACTCACGCACGTGATCGGCGGAGGAGTCCCCTGAGGCTGCCTTACTCCGGGCTGGGGCACGCTTCTTAGTCTTTGTCTTCTTAGGCTTCACGCTTGTCTCCACAGCCTTCACATTTTCTTTCTTATCAGAAGTTGTGTCTCGGGACTTCCTCTGCTTTTTGCAGACCATCTCCCATTCCCCAGACATATCTTCCTCCTCTTCGTTTTTGGCACAAGTCTTTTTTCGATGTTTTTTCTTTTTCCGCTTCTTGCAGACATCCTGTCCCTCTGCGGGCACGTCTGCCTCCTCTGTGCACAACAGTTGTGCAGATGATAGGCTCAGAGTCAACACCTCAACATCCACTGCAGGAGACACAGGTTTTGTTTCTTTCTCGTCAGTCACTCCAAAAGAACCGGCTTCTTCCAGGTTGCCGACTTTCTTTTTCTTCTTGATACCGTCTGATGCAGCATCATCAAACAAATCTTGGCTTGTCATTTTAATGTCGTGTGAAATAAAACGAAGCACTATATAGAGGGAAGCCAAGAAGGCAATTGACATTACGAGTCCAAACACGACACACGCGAGTTTTACTGTGAAAGTGTCGTGGTCGGCTTCGGCCTTGGCTACCTGTTCCTCCAGGCAGACAAGGAGCCGCCGCGTGTCGAGGGTCTTCACCACGAGGCTCCACCAACTCACATCCTCGGGAACCCCGCATGCTTCCAGGGGGTTCAGAGGGGGGCTGGGGCGCAGGGGGCCCAGCCACCACAGGTGAGCCAGCAGCTCCCGCGCCTTCCAAGCCCCAGTGGCTGGGAGGCCTTTGTCGTCCCACTTCTTAAGGGTGTCGGTCACCCTTGAGGCAGTGCTCGAGGCGTCCTTCCACACGCTGCCCAGGAAGGCATTGATGCCCACCACCAAGATCATCATCATCATCTTCAGGAAAACCTTACAACTCACTTTCACCATCATTGTGTTTTTCTTCATTATGTTTATGAAATTTGACTTGAAAAATCAAAATATGCTGTAATCACTTCAGTTGAAAAGTCGGTTGGACCTTCACTTTTCGAATGTTTTTTTCCCTCTCCCCTCTCCTACTCTCTCTCTGAAGTCCTTATGTATTCTCTCTCTATCTCTCTCTCTCTCTCTCTCTCTCTCTCTCTCTCTCTCTCTCTCTCTCTCTCTCTCTCTCTCTCTCTCTCTCTCTCTCCGCTTCACCCGTTCACACAAACTCATCCAAGACACATATACCCTTCACAATACACAATTAGAATCAGTTCACTCATACAAATATCTTGGTGTTCATCTCTCCACAAACCTAAAATTCAACACACACATTGACTCTATATATTAAATCATCAAGGTACCGTAACCTACATTTTTAGAGCATACGGCCCCAGACCCTCATAGTGGCATCTATGAAAGTAAAAATAAAACACAAACACACGATCTAGTTCTTACACTTAGTATACCACATTTTTTCAAGTAACTCTTTCAGCGCATCAATCATCCATGTATTTCAAAGGGAATTGAACCATCTTGAGTCCAGAGATGAGTTGGTTAGAGCGCGTCTCCATCCATCTATGACAAATCACGTGACACACACTGACCACAGAAGCCTTATGAATACAGGCGACCGACCACAGGCGTGCGCATGATATATAAGCCGAGGAGCAGAGCATTCATACCCACCTAACTGAAAAAATATAAATCCATGCACCCGTTTCCCTACACAGTCCCAGCAGCAACACCATCCATTCCCTTCCAGTTCTTTCAACCATTTCATTAATTTTAACTTTCATTTCAGATAAAATCACTTGCATCATTTCCATTGTATGAGTCTCACACATCTCACACTCCAGTACCACATACTCCACTGTTTCATGCTCCACAAGGCTTCCACCAATCTTAACAATAATCGTGTTTTTGAGTTTCCTCTTATTCATCCTGATAGAACAGACATAAACTTATTCAAACACAACATAAATTCAACCTTTGACACACTTACATAACATAAATTTAACCTTTGACACACTTACACAACATAAATTCAATCTCTGACACACTTACACAACATAAATTCAACCTTTGACACACCTACACAACATAAATTCAACCTTTGACACACTTACATCTGCGTTGGTAAAAACAAAAGAAAAGGAATAAAAAAGTGAGTCAAATTGGAGGACGGGATAGGGAGCGAGGAGGCAGGCGCGTGGGTAGTAATGGAGGGAAGGGAGGAACAGTTGGGTCAGCACGCAGAGCAGACTGGCAGTAGTAACCGGACAGCCGTGGATTTGGTATATTGACGGCACGCTCTCCGCCACGCGCACACTCACCTCCTCTTACTCACTCACAGACAAAGTTTTCTGACGGAGGCTGTGGTGGCCAAGGATCCAGAGGTGTGTTGTGTTAAGTCGGTTTTATTTATTTTGTTACGTGGTTTGACTATCAGATGAAGCGTGAGTAGGAGCCACGTGCCATGTGTTCAAACAACTTAGTTCTACACACCTGATACAACTGCATTGCACGGACACCTTCATAACAAGAAATGATCAAATACATACATTTGAAGTACAACAGATCTACGTATTACTTATTAAATAGGTGCAGATAATGAGATGTTCTCTTTCATATCATTACACATAAAAAATATATAGATGCAGCTATAGACATGGCCAGGATAAGCGGCATCAGCAGGTAAAGGGTGGCAGTGTGTGCTGACTTTCCCTTATCATAATTCAATGTTCAGGAAGAAGTGTGTTCATCGTTCCATAATGTCATACAATACAGGGACATGTGACTATTGCTTTCAACTTTGATACAGTGTAACACGCACACAACGATGTTTACCGGTATTTACCGTTGAAAACTATTAAACTGTTGAAGACTGACTATTCATGTATTTTGTTGACTATGTTATGGATTGTTTTTTAAAAGGTGCATCTTGTTATGTGCGATGTTTATGCTAATCCGAAGACAAGATGTATTTGAGGCTCGTTTACTTGACTATAAGCAGAGCGTCACATGTAGTAGTGGCGGCCAAGAACAGGGAAAGTGTTTGCATGGTGGCTCACACTTAGTCCTGAAGAAACGAGGGACTGTAATGGAAACAGTTACTCACCAGTTTCGCTTATAAGACCTGCCAGTATATATATAGTGGATGATTATCTCATCTAATAAAGAAAAGTTTTATTTGAAAAGAATAGTCGATATCGAAGAATCTTAATGAACTTTTCTTACTTGAGTGACCGGGAGTTTCATCACAGAAGATACTCTCTTAATTAATTTCTTATAGGGTGTGACTGCCAAGACAACTAGTGCCTACATTTCAATTTGCTTCCAAAAAATTAAGTAAAAAAAAGCTTGCCGGTTACTCAGCGTTCACAAACTTTGTCAGTAACGTAATAGAAGCACACGTGTGGGTTTCTGCACACCTGTGAAAGGTATATATCATCCATCAATGCTTGCGTGTCTAGAAACTTACTTTAGTTTTTACTTTCTTAGTGACCAAAAATCTAGCTTCACACTGCTAACGTCAATATCTGGAGCGCCGTTATGGTGTGCTTGCATACTGCATGAGTTCGTGGGAGTTGCCTTAGTACAGCACATGTATAAGGAGGTGATCCAATATTTAGTCAGACAATGCTTGGCCACACGTGTTCAGCACATCTTCAGTTAGTATTGTAATTTCATTCTCACTCACAGCACACTCCTTCCCGCAGATACAACTTTTTTTTTTAAAAACTACTGTACTATAACCAAATTTTCCTTTACGTTGTCTCACCAATGTACCAAACACGAATATCTGCGATGCTACCATGAGTTATACAATCGACTGTCTTCTTACTGTAACATCTTTTGCCAAAGAAATAACGTGTGTCAAGAAGCTGTTATGTGGTGTCGTATACAATGGTCACATAGTACGGTAAGAGAACAGTATGAGTACAGTATGAGTACAGTATGAGTACAGTAAGAGTGCAGTAAGGATACAGTAAGGGTACAGTAAGAGGAGCGACATCCACTATGTTACTTCATTCACTATGGCACCACATCATCATTTTCTATATAGCTACAAAGCCACGAAAAACCAATCACATAAATAAAACCGATCGTCTGAATCTGTAGACGACCAAGTTCCAGCAGACGCGGGTTTTCTTGGTGTTCTGGGATCAATTAGTTCTTTTCTGCATTAAACCAAACATATTAAACTAGTCATGAAATACACAGTTCGATGCAGCTGTTTTAAAATGCATACGATGTCCTTAAGTGGTATGTATCAAACCAGCTACTGCTTCCAGAAATTGAATCCTGTGCATAATGAGTGAATCCAGTTAAAAAAAAAAAAATTCTAAAGCATTTGACGACGTAAAAAAGATTGGTCAAACATTGGGGACATTTGAACGCGAGTGTGTGTATGTGTGTGTGTGTGTGTGTGTGTGTGTGTGTGTGTGTGTGTGTGTGTGTGTGTGTGTGTGTGTGTGTGTGTGTGTGTGTGTGTGTATCTGCTTCCAAACCTCTAACACACCCAAGCCTATAGATTATCATCATTACACATCAATAACCTAACACCTAGAACTTGATCGTCGTGGTAGAAATAGAGTCTAAGCCTAATAGTGTGAGTGGATCCCAAGGCCTTGCTATGGATTCAGGGAGGATTTGGGTCATTGCCTTGGGTTTTTCCTTCAAATCAAAGTGTTTTCATTGCAATTTGATATTTCTAGGATGGGACTGGTAGGTGGTGGTGGTGGTGGTGGTGGTGGTGGTGGTGGTGGTGGTGGTGGTGGTGGTGGTGGTGGTGGTAGTTGTAGGTGCAGATAGGAATTAACAGTTATAATGAAGGCTGAATTTGAGTTGGTTATCCCATTAATGTCTGGTAATTTTTCGCAGTGTCGTCGAGTAGCTTAAAATATCTGTTAGTACGTCGATGCTGATAATTATAGATTCGCTTTATATTTGAATGCAGCTTCAGTCAGGAGGAAAGATGGATGGGGATTAGGAAAAAAAAAAAAAAAAAAAATCACACACACACACACACACACACACACACACACACCCACACACACATACACTATTCATGTTCATTCTTATCATTATTGTGAGTGTAGAGCATATATGAAGAAAGAGAGAGAGAGAGAGAGAGAGAGAGAGAGAGAGAGAGAGAGAGAGAGAGAGAGAGAGAGAGAGAGAGAGAGAGAGAGAGAGAGAGAGAGAGAGAGAGAGAGAGAGAGAGAGAGTATATTACCATGGTTTGATTATACATTATCAATTTTCTTAGTTACCACAAGTTCTTTTTTTTTCACAATTCGTACGATGATGACAAGATTAAAAATGAATAAAAATTTCAGTACATGAAGTATATATGTATATAGAGTAAACTACATATGTGGTTCATAATTGCAATCAAAACCACAATATATATACCACGCCTATTACTACCATTATAACTAGATTTCAATGCTTATTTCGTAATTTTTGTCTAAAATTCAATTATACTCGGCAGTAAAACAAGGGATATATATATATATATATATATATATATATATATATATATATATATATATATATATATATAGTGTGTGTGTGTGTGTGTGTGTGTGTGTGTGTGTGTGTGTGTGTGTGTGTGTGTGTGTGTGTGTGTGTGTGTGTGTGTGTGTGTGTGTGTGTGTAAGGGCAGGGGCAGGTGCGTAAAAGCCATGGCATAGTTTTGAATGTTCGTGGTGAGAGGCAGGGTGAGGAGAGGCAGGGTGAGGAGAGGCAGGGTGAGGAGGGCAGGGCAGCAGCTGGGTCGATTGAGTGTCGGGGTTCGCACTTCAACAAGACTGGGGTGCTGAGTGAGCCTTGGTCGGGTCATTACTACTGATACCATGGGAGGGTTGGGTGGTGTCATGCCGGGGCCTTGTGTATCAAAAGGGTGAAATTTATTCCTGCCTCAATCAAGTCAACTGTATCCGTGTTTAATTAAGTGAACGTCTAGTATACCTCTTAAAGACAATATAGTTCGGTGTTATTGTTATTATTATTATTATCATCATTATTATCATTATTATTATTATTACTATCATTCTTATTATTATCATTATTTAATTCATCTTTTTTTGCGTACTGTATTGAGGTGATTCTATAATGACAAAATAATCACAAATAGGAAAATACAAAACGTGGGTGAGACATATTTAACTATTAATTTTTCCATTCCATTAAAAGGAAATGCTTCATATGTGTACAAATAAGGTGACGCTAATAAAATAGGTCTTCAGTAACTATTTATAATGAGGGAAAATCTTAACTATTACTTTACTATGATAGAAACACAAGGTGATATTGCAGTAGTTAATGGTAGGAATTACGTTGCTTTCATTGGATGGTTAAAAAGCTCCAGTCTCTCTCTCTCTCTCTCTCTCTCTCTCTCTCTCTCTCTCTCTCTCTCTCTCTCTCTCTCTCTCTCTCTCTCTCTCTCTCTCTGCATAAAAAGTCAATAATTTAAGAAACGTTGATGATGATAACGATAAACATCATAACAATAATGATAATAAAAATCCATCTATCTATCTATCTATCAACACGTCTGCCAATCCCTTTACGTAGTCAAAACAAGGTGTCAACATAAGATTGCAGGACAGTTTCATCTCCCTTTCCGTTATTTGTTTACTTGTCTGCCTGTCTATACGTATGTTTGAATTGTACTTTTAATTCATACATATGATAATTTATTTGTACATTTGTTTGTTTATCATCTTTATCATTACGTATTACTAATGTCACGTAGACAATATGGTGGTGGTGATGGTGGTGGTGGTGTATTATATTGACCCATAACTGAGCATTGTAATGTGATAAAAATGATATTCTTGACCCGAACAAATGCTGCAGTACATATGAAACTGACATTAATTAAGAGGAATGTGTTGGAGGTGTGTGTGTGTGTGTGTGTGTGTGTGTGTGTGTGTGTGTGTGTGTGTGTGTGTGTGTGTGTGTGTGTGTGTGTGTGTGTGTGGGAGGTGGTGTGTGTGTGGGAGGTTGTGTGTGTGTGGGAGGTGGTGTGTGTGGGGGAGGTGGTGTGTGTGTGGGAGGTGGTGTGTGTGTGGGAGGTGGTGTGTGTGTGTGTGGGGGGGGGGGCGGCTCACCTAACACATGTCCAATAGTTCCTTGACACAGCGAGTACACTTAAGACATCAACCACCTTTAATTATGGAGTGTGGCGGCATTACAGCCACGCACCACGGAACCCACTCCAGGTGTGTGGGAAGGAAGGATTATTAGTCGTAGTTTTCGTGATAAGTAAAGAATCAAGAAAGTGAGAAGGACGTTGTACATCGACAAAGTGAAGTACACAAGACATTACATAAAAACTAAGAATTAAGCAAGTAGACATGTTGGGTGACCATGAAATTTTAAAAACTGACCCAGCATACCCAAATTGCTCGCCCAGGAAAGAAAGTTACACGCTGTTGTATTTTTCAATAAAAGACAAGTTATATTTTATTTGGATACAAATAGAAAAACACATTTTCAATCTTCTTTACTGTAGATTCTTCTACAGAAAGGGAGGTAGGAGGTAGAAAGGGAGGTAGAAGGTAGAAAGTAACAATAATAACAGTAAAAAGAAGACGAAGACGACGACCTAGAGGAACACTTTGATTAGCACAAGTACCTACGCCGCCGCTACGAATGTTTGTGAGGTTTTTTTCCTTGAAGTCTATACCTTGGGTAGGGGGTAATGTTAGTAAAGTTTTACGAAGTATAATTATTACCTGCGAAGTCGGAGAAGGTAATAGTTACAATTCGGAGGAACCATATACCTCTAAGATCGTTGGACAAAAAGCCTGCGCCTTCCAGTGACAGGCACTCCTATACCACCCTACACTATTTATGGCATTTCAAGCTTGTGGCACATGAGCGATATTTTCTGGCATCTTTTGGTATCCTAGTACCAAGTGATGGCTGTAGTGATAGCAAAAAGGGCATATGTAGTCACACAGTCGATTAGACTACGAGCATCTTCCACGGGCATCTTCCCGCAACCAAACAAACAATGGATCGAGAAAGACGACGTCGTCTTGTTAAGATTGGCCTAAATGTGTGTGTTTTGGCACATTATTTACCAAGAAAATGCCTCTGGACTCGCTTTTAGCTTCGAAGAAGAAAGACCGAGAGCATATATTACAGACTGGGGAGGGAATTGAGCCTAGAAGATTCTTACGGCTGAACAGAGACCAGTAACACGATCTGTTGAGGCGTCTAACACCTCTAATAGAAAAGCAGAATGCCAACAAGAGAGAAGCTTAACTGGGTCTTAGCAAAAACACTTGTTTCCTCTTAGTATATCACATAGAGAAGTTACAGAATCACTTGACCAACTGACATTAGTAATTTCTCTTTACTTCGTTAAAGACAAGAAACGTGTAGTCCGTTCAGTGGTCTGTGTGGCTTCATCTGCTCCAGTATTTAAGCAAAGATGCCATATATATATATATATATATATATATATATATATATATATATATATATATATATATTATATATATATACATATATATATATATATATATATATATATATATATATATATATATATATATATATATATATATATATATATATATATATATATATATATATATATATGTATATATATATATATATATATATATATATATATATATATATATATATATATATATATATATATATATATATATATATATATATATATATATATATATATATATATATATATATATATATATATATATATATATATATATATATATATATATATATATATATATATATATATATATATATATATATATTCCAATTTGAGAATTAACTCTAACCCGTTCTTGTCGCGGGTTAGAGTTAATACCCAAGTTGGCGTTACCAACTTCATGCCCGTAGGCCACGCCCCCTCATTATTTATGCATTCTGATTGGTGGAAGTAACAGCCAATCACCGTGTTTGCCTGTAACTTAAGCCAATCAAGATGGATAAATAATGAGGGGGCGTGGCCTACGGGTATGATGAGCTACAACAGAGGGTATAAATGAGGTCTCACTCTGTAGTCTGTCATTAAGTATTATGTTTCCAAGCTATCAAGTTCGTCCTGTGCGGTGCGCGGCTTACGCTGCAGAGTCTCAGCTGGGACTAACACGCCTGCAGCTGAGCGTCAGGAAACGAAACCGGCGTTTTCCTTGGTTCACCAAGAAACGCATTGTTTTCGCGTTTCGATTCCAGCAGGACGGCTGGCTGAACATTGGCCCATCTAAGTGGGAAAATATGACGCCATGCTGTATGCTGGACATCGAAGGCCTTCGTAAGTTGAAGGCTGACTTGCCTCTTAAGCTAAAGGTGTGGACTAAGAGGTGCAAGGGGAAGGTGGTGCTGCAGACCAAACTGGGAGACTTTTTAGATCACCTGGATTCCTGGCTCCACCCCAGCCACCTTCAAGCTCACGTCTACTGGTGACGCCTTCACCTTTTCCTATTCCGTACATGAACAAGAGGTAGTAGAACAAGTGCAGAAGCTATTGGAAGAGCTTCTTGTCAAGGCGGCCACACCTTCTGTCGTAACAGGGGCAATATCTGCAGCAGACGCCGTGCCTTTTGCTGCAGATGAAGGACTGATGACCCCGGCAACAGATGGAGAATGGGTAACTTTTGTAAACAAGTGCACCGGGGCGACATTCAGACTGCCGCACATACGCAGGAAGAGAAGGATGCAAGATGGCGGGAACCCGGTGCCTGGACAAGCGAAGACGACTTGCTGGATGGAGAATGGATAACTTTTGTTAATAAGTCTACCGGGGCGACGTTCAGACTGCCGGCACACACGCAGGAAGAGAAGGAGGCCAGATGGCGGGGACCCGGTGCCTGGACGAGCGAAGAGGACTTGTTGGACGATAAGGCGTTGGAAATCATTGCCAACATCAAAAGCAATCCTCGCTCGAACAACCGACGAGGCGTCTTAGCATTCCATGTCCGGCAACAGAACCACAGGATACCTATGCCCCCGATAGACATTTCAAAACGGCTCGTGGAACCATACGTCGCACCAAGCTGGACCAACGATGCTTCCAGTCACCAAATGACCTTTAGTCCAGCACTGACACTATCTCCAAAACTACGTAATCTGCACAACCATCGCTACGTCACATCAAGAGCGTTCCGTTTGTCAAAAATATTCTCGTGGCATTTATGTTTACTGTTGTTGATGTTGTGGTTGAAGGGAGCCGAAGGGACGCATTTATTTCTGTATTAAGATGTGAACTGATGTTCTCTTGTGAGACAGTTCCAATGTTGATGTCCTTTTAAAAACCTGCTCCGGATTTCACTGTCTCAATCTTCATAATACATTTTCCTTGCAAGCTTCCTTTCTTTGTTGATACAACAACAACAACAACAACAATACTAATTAAGCAAATAGACATGCTGGGTGACCATGGAATTAAAAAAACTCACCCCCCATACCCAAACTGCTTGCTCAGGAAAGAAAGTTACACGTTGTTGTATTTTCCAATAAAAACCAAAATTTATATATTATTTGAATAAAAATAGAAAAACGCACATTTTAAATGTTTTTTACTGTATTTCCTCACTTCGCTGCTTCTAATACATGTGTGAGATATTGGAATGTAAAATATTTTACTTTTCAACCGGTGTGACGTGGAAAGAGGAGGTAGAAAGGAAGTTAGGAGGTAGAAAGGGAGGTAGGAGATAGAAAAGGTTGATGCCTACGACCCTTGAAAATTTCATTCCGATCCCTCCAGTGGTCTAGGAGATAGAAGACAGACAGACGGACGGATGGACAGACAGACGGACAGACACACATACAGACTCACAGACAAATTTTGGATGGGGTCGTTTCGTAACTTCCAAACTTCTCGCTTCGCTCACAGTTTGAAATAAAACAAGAAAAAATACAGTACCAACACTTAACTATTCTCTACATCAAATTAATTTCACGTGGTTCTTTGGTGCCTTAGATAATTTGAAACTATAGATACTCTAATGAGCTCAAGTTCTACGGATACACAAAATAATAACACAAACAACAGTGATAATGAATACATATCTCGGTTCACTTAACGCAAATAATTAAAGAATATACTCATGATTAGTTATATTAGTTTAGTGACTGAAGGATAATTTAATTAAGAGTTCTGTCCTTAGCCACATTCACGTGCTAACTACCTCACACTGATTGACTCCCGTACCAAGAAGGTGAAAAACACAATGCAATGATGAAATAAGACTGACATAACCAGACTCAGAAGTGACTCAATGCACTTATACGTATTCTAATCTTATTTTTTCTTGAAAGAGTACAGAGTGGCATAGTAAGGAAACAGTGATATAAAAAGTTTTCTTAGTTTTGGTTAAGAATTATACACACTTTATTTTTTTGCTCCTCTCTAAAAGAACACAATTAAGAGTTATGCAATAGTATAACAGCTCTGCAAGAATGTTCAACTCTGTGTATTTGGTTTGTATAAGAGTGAAGAAGATACAAGGATATATATATGTAAATCGTTGACAAAGCAGGTAAAGAGTATGAACGGCTTATTATCAACTTCGGTGCACAGTTTGGGTTCATTATGAGGCAAAGAAACTGTTGTTTATGGAGATTACCAACGCGTATGAAAAAAAAGATAAGATAAAAAAAAAGAAAGAAAAAAATTAAGAGATGAAAGAAAATATAGATTCTGAAAATAAAAATAACTTAGAAGCTCCTCAACCTCTAAATTCAAACAATCCTAAAATAAAGCAAAAAAAAAAAAAAAAAAGTACTGCCACCATAAAGAAGGAAGATGAGAAGGAGGATGAACATGAACATGAACACGAATTGAAACACAAAGGAAGAACAAACAGCAGCAGACCTGTTGGCCCTTACGAGGCTGTTTCAGATTAACTACATAATCTAATATAAATTGAGAGGCACTGAACTGTAAGGGCGAAGGTTCCTCCCCATTCTTTCACCCGAAGCTAGCAGGAAAGAAAGAAATAGAAAAGGAGGAGGAGGAGGAGGAGGAGGAGGAGGAGGAGGAGGAGGAGTAGGAGAAGGAGGAGGAGGAGGAGGAGGAGGAGGAGGAGGAGGAGAATAATGATAATAATGATGGTGATAATGCAAAGATAATACACGCCATTTAATTCAAGGTAGCCCAAAGTAATATACATGTACTCTAGAATATGAAGACTCTGAAAGCCCAGCACAGTTAACACCTTCAGATAAGAGCGACTGAAGGAGACTCATACTATATTACCAAGAAAAACTGAAAGACTCTATGTGGTAAAAGATATAAAAACTACTATGGAAAGGTACCATAGTGAGCCTTGTAGCAGTACATCTCACACCTCTTCGTTAGGTAACTGACCTTGGCTTGCTTGTATAATGATAGAGATAGATAGACCACGCGAGTATACTTACTTATCACACATATAGAAAAACGCGAGACCCTACGTACTGTAATCAAAGGCAATCCGTCATGTTATTATTGTTTTCCTCCTCCGAGCAGCAGTGTGTGTGTGTGTGTGTGTGTGTGTGTGTGTGTGTGTGTGTGTGTGTGTGTGTGTGTGTGTGTGTGTGTGTGTGTGTGTGTGTGTGTGTGTGTGTGTGTGTGTGTGTGTGTGTGTGTGTGTGTGTGTGTGTGTGTGTGTGTGTGTGTGTGTGTGTGTGTGTGTGTGTGTGTGTGTGTGTGTGTGTGTGTGTGTGTGTGTGTGTGTGTGTGTGTGTGTGTGTGTGTGTGTGTGTGTGTGTGTGTGTGTGTGTGTGTGTGTGTGTGTGTGTGTGTGTGTGTGTGTGTGTGTGTGTGTGTGTGTGTGTGTGTGTGTGTGTGTGTGTGTGTGTGTGTGTGTGTGTGTGTGTGTGTGTGTGTGTGTGTGTGTGTGTGTGTGTGTGTGTGTGTGTGTGTGTGTGAGTAGTACTTGACATACTTCTGAATTAAATGTACCTTTTTAAATTTACGACAAAACTACGTCCGAGTGTACCTTAATTAGGCTTCATTAATTAGTGAGTGGCAAGTTAATCGCTGTCATTAAGGTTAAA
>JAXIVD010001054.1:95000-103772 GCA_036785275.1 Cancer borealis
TTCAGAGGAATGTAAGGTAATTACTGCATCCCATAGCCTGTTGCCACATCACAACTGCCTTGCTTACTTTCACTTTTCTATAACGTACTTGTTCAATACTTCCTTAATACGCCTGTTATCGACACATTATTTTTCTATCTAATATCACCACTTTTTAACTTGACATTAGCTTCTCATTGTGTTGGGTTAATATGTATTTTTCTTATATCTACCTATACGTACACTTCTAAATGAACTATAATACTGGCGAATCATTATTCTGGATGCATATAGATCTTTTTTATACATTAACCTTTGCCTTAGCTTTATGTACATTAGCAAGCAGTTTCTGATGTGTTTAAGTGTTTGATACTCAGAAGTTATTCTTCGCATGTTAAGTATTTCCATCATTTGATCGTGTTACCAATCCTCAATTACAGTTTTAACTTTTCCATTTACATCCATATATACAAACATACGTACACAATGATATTTGAACTTTATATTTTTGTTCTGTTGTATATCTAAACAAATATGCAAACTCTCTTTTCATTGATTTTAACACTTAATTTCGTTCACTCTACTCGTGTTATTAATTAATCTTTCATCCTCTCTTTATATATACTGACGTAGCATTTTTACATTCATCAAACGCCCCTGTTTATTTTTTTTTCACTGTTCACTTAAGTCACACGCAACACACACACACACACACACACACACACACACACACACACACACACACACACACACACACACACACACACACACACATACACACACACACACGAGAGGAGGAAAGTTTCACCCATTGTATGTG
Source organism: Cancer borealis (assembly GCA_036785275.1). NCBI lineage: Eukaryota > Metazoa > Arthropoda > Malacostraca > Decapoda > Cancridae > Cancer > Cancer borealis. Next base: position 95,800 of record JAXIVD010001054.1, read on the forward strand.
TCTTTTAGCAAGGTTACCGAGCCTTGAAACTGTACACTAAGCATACCTGGAATGAAACAGATTAACATGGTCGTGTATGGATGGATGGCTGTGTGGAATGATGGAGTTGGTGTCATCATTGTCATTATCATTATTGTTATCATTATTATCATTATTATTTTGATAATTGTCATTATATTTTCTTTCTTTCTTTCCATATTGTTGTTCTTTTATTTTTCTTTCTTATATTTTCTTCTTATTCTTCTTCTTCTATTTCTCTTTATTTTTCTCTTTCTTCTTTTTCTTCTTCTTCTTCCTACGTATGTTTTTTTTTTCATGCCTTGCCTTCTCAAGAATTGCATAAGTGCGGAAGTTCTAACTGAATCGAACATTTCTTCAGAATCCATAAAGTCATACATTCTGTTTAAGATTTATGTTACGAAGGTACCAAGATGTTGCAAATCACATTCGTTTTTTTCATGTTGATTGTAGGTGAATGGTAACTTGGTGATGCTGGTGATTATTTTGCAATACGATTATCGGGTTCCAGAAAATATACTTATTGGAAAACTACTAATGTATAAATCTTTGACGTCTCTTATAGTCATACATCCACTCAATAAATTCATCCACGTGATTCATGTTTTAGAATGTGAACGTCTTTGCCAAGTATTTGTTAACTTGTTGAACGCTTTCTGTTCCTCATTCTTCACGCATGAAAATTTACCACTCAAGAGTATCCAACAGAAATAATAATAATGCAGTATCTCTTAATAGATTTATGGCACCACCTAATTATCATGGAATAAGATGCACAATAGAAAAAGGACTTAATGTGCAAGAAGTTATTATAGTCAAGCCGGGAAAATAATGTCGTAATGTACATTTCGCAGTAAAACAAAACTTTAAAAATGCAAACACTGAACAGCCCTTGACCCTAGAGGGACATGAAGGTAGGAAGGAAGGAAGGTCGGTGTGGTGATGGTGCTCGTGGTGATCTGTGTTTTGTCTATACCATGCACATGTCTATACACTGTTCATAATTCTTTGTTTTATCAAGTACTTATTGATCTGTTAGCTTTTTATATACTTGTATGGTTTTCTTCCCGTCGATTGTCTAATATGATTATAATTATTTTTAGTTTTAAATTAATATTACACAAAAATTCAGTGACACTTTTTTTCAATAAAAATCAACAAAGTTTTAACTAAGTACGTTGCATTGATTTTTTTTATTGTACTTTGCAAGAAAACAGATACTTGTCAAACGTACACGGCATGATGATAACATATCACCAAACTATACTTTTGTTAGACCTTATAACTTTAAAGTCTATTTGATATCAAGACAGTGTTCAGAGCTACGTAGGCGAGTAAGGATGATAACTCTAATATTCCCCATGAAAAACAGGCTTCCCGAAGGCACTTGAAAACATTATAATAAGGAAGGAATGAAGTTCGATGGGTTTTAACTTCCTTTTAAAATAACCAAAACAAATGGGAGTGAGGTAGTGAGGTTGGCCTTGGGTTTCGTGTTTATGTAAGTGTTATCCTGGGAAATCCAAGGTATTCATGTATCCGATACCACCTGAGGAACAACAGTAATGGACGAGGTACTTACATCACTGTTTCCAGACCATCATGGGACACTTTTCGGGGAAGCTTCACACGCACATTTCTGTCAGTGAAAGAAATATAAAAGAAAAAAAAAAACTTTAGTATAGATTCTGCGTTTCTCTTGAAAAAATACTTATTCAATATACGTTCTAAAACTTAAAATATTATGACACAAATACTCTGTATTTTGTTGTAGTTTTGAAATGGTCTCTGGTCTTAAATTATCAGTACAAGACACATGAAACCTGATATATGGTAACTTATTTCTGTTACATAGTTTTTTTTTGTCGGTCAGAGCGCGTGGGAGGAGGAGGGGGAGGGGGGTAACAATCAATAAAGCTCCTTAATTCAGCTCACGTGACGAGGCATACTTACGCCGACCTAAACACACCAATGACTAATTTTCTGCATCGAATTAAATCCTGATTGGCACCTCTCAGGAGGGCCTCTCATCCTCGTCAACTGGTGCCTGCCGCGCTGAACTGCCAAACTACTATCATATTAAGGACCATTATTCATAACCTGCCGGCCACGTGATACCTGCACTCACGTCCCATCTTAGACTTAATGCGTTCCTCGTGATGGTGACCTGCTTGGTGGCGATTATGCGGATTATTACAATGGGTTTAGGCTAAATTGATGGCATGAAACCGTTAGTAATGAAAATAAATGTGGATACGCATAAAACAGCTATTACATTATCATCATTATATTGTTGCCTCTATTTCACTGTAATTACTAATCATGCTTTTTTTTTTTCCCGTTTCAGATCCATCGCAGCGGAATTCAGCTACACATTGAAGCTCTGAACAACCTCTCTATCTGCAGCCAGTAATGAAATATCAGCTAGTGGTATCAGACTGATCCACTGCTGAGCAAAACAATAAGCGTGATTTTGTAACCTACGAGTTTTACTTCAAGTTACTGAACTGTTAAATAATACTGCGGTTGACATTTCTGAATGACATCAATCGAATTTTCCAAGTTGTTTTGCCGGAAGGTTAATGATTAAGTGCAGCACAGCCAGCCAGGTGGCAAGGTGGACGACGTTTGAAGAGAAGTGCGTCTGGGGATGACTATCACCGTGGCGTACAGGGGCTCAGACACCATTCAGGGGGGCGAGGCGTCTCCCAGCCTCCCCTCCCTTGTTACCTCAGAATTCCGCCAGAGTAGCGATGTAGGATTCATGCGTGTTGTGGAGGAGGCGTCCAGGACATCGCCTCTTTCACAGATCACCATCGGCAGTATGGAACCTTTCCTACGCAAGACTGGCCATTCGCCGTCGTCTAGAATACAAGGGCTGGGCTGGGAGACCGGCGGCTATCCCGAGGAGGCGGTTAAATTTGATTGGTCAAGAAACATAAGCAAAGTGAGAGATACTCGAAGATCTAATGCAAGGATGTCATCTAAGGAACGCAGCCATGGGAGGTCCAGCAGCCAACCCACGGCCACCACGCCCCACAGACCCACCAATCGCTGGCGAGGTGACGGCATCATGACCCCCACCAAAGTTGATGTTGTGACGAGACGTGATCACCACAGCGAAATAGTGGTGGACATCAGCAGTCGTGACCCGAGCCCCGTGGCCAAGGTGCTCCCCGTCAAGTGGCCTTCCGTGGTGTCGCTTCACGGACGGGCGTCAAGTGGTCGCCGTCGCCACAGACGAAATTCACTTACTAAAGATAAAAACAAGAGTATTCTCACAAAATTTCCTCAAATAAGTGGAAAAAAAGAGCCTGGCAGCCGCGTGCCTCCACTGCCTGATGTCCAGGACAGCCAAGACCAAGATACAGACTCAGACACGCAAAGCAAAACAATTAAACATTTACTGCAGTTTGATGACCCAAGGAAGCCTACAGAATCACGCCGGCCGCTGCGACCTGGCACAGTGAAGAGTCCTGTACTGTTCCGCAGCCCAAGGAACTCCATTAGCAGACCATATGACGGGAAGAGTCTCCTTCATGACATAACTTCTGCCGCAGAAGCCCTGAACGATGAACTGACGCAAAGAACACCGGCATGGCACGAGGAAGGAAGGCCCTTACGGAATGCCAATATTGGAAAAAATAAAAAGGAAGATTCAAAAGGTAAGTGGAAAAATAATATATGAACATTCAGTATAGAAGTAGCATATAACAATCATATTAATTGCATGTGACTGTCATGAAGGTTATCACACACGAGGCTTGAGTCTGTTCTTCTACCACCAAGTCCTGTAAGGTGTGGAAAGTTCAGAAAGGAGCCTAAGTATGAGACGAATCAAGTAGCGCCGTTTTGGTGGCGGTGGCAAGAAAACTGACCGCTTTGGTTCAGTCCAGGGAGCTTCCTGCTGTACTATTACAAGCGTTACGTTCTCTCTTGCCTTATACTTTCCCTACATTCATTCTACGTTTCCATAAGACTATTCCTTCTACTACCCTTTCACTATTCATGCCACGCCCTGCAATTAAGGTTCGGTACTGCTGCTCACGATCGTGAGTGAACATGATTTATGTAGTGTGTGGTACGGTGCGTCCTTGACACGTAACTACATGGATCTATCCCTCAAGGTCACTTGCTCGGGTACTTCTTACCATAGTCGTTGTCGGTGTTATTTGGTGCAATAACTCATTCGTGTTCCATGCCACTACAATAAGCCTACTTACTCCAGAGGAAAATTAACAACACAAAATGGAATGAGCGTCCCAGAAAAGCTATGTGGTGACGTTTTGAGGGAATATACTCGTAGCAGCACGATTTCAAAGTTTTCAAGCAGCAGCAGAACAAAGAGAACACGACTCACGCACACATTAAGGCTTCACCATCGTTAAAAAGAATGACATAAGTTTGAATATTAGAGAAGCAGAAAATGCATAATTCGATCATAGATTATTGCAGTAACTATTTCACTCCCTGACGAAGAATATTTATGATTTTTCTTGAACTAAACCATGAACAAAAAAAACATTCAGTTACCTTAATAGTTATACTCTTGTTAAACCATTCAACATGTTTCTCTTCGTGTAATTCATTTTCGTTACATCTACATTATTGAATTCGAGGAACATATGATGGTTATTCTCGGCAAAGTTTGAGCGTTTCAGACGAACTTCCATTTGTCAGGCGCAACGGGGAAGATTTATTCACTGAGAACACGAAACAAGGCCACGAGAGATGTGAATGGCTTACAAAAAAATACCCAATATACTATAATTCACCCCTCAAAAAAAAAAAAAAAAAAAAAAAATATATATAAATAAAAATCTGTAAACATTCTGTAATTCTGAATCAGGGGTGACACGTTTAAGATTACATACAACAGTTTTTCCTTGCGTGGTGGAGGTATTAGCCTTGTTATAAATGAAAAGTCTCTGTTATAATTAATGTAAAGGAGAGGCAATCTTGCACTCCCCAGCAAGTTAAAGAGCTTCCCATTTATATGAAATAATAGTTAATGGTCTGTGTATGTCTCCATTTGTCTTCTGTCTCACTTCATGTTCGTCTTGAGTTATAACAAAATGGAACAGCAGTGCAAGTATAAAAGTAAGAATGGGAGAAAAAAAAATACATTCAATCAGTTGTAATACACTAACAGTTATAAAAAGGTAAACCATATAACATCAATCTATTACAATATTGTAGACCATTTGACGGCAACATAATATAAATGAATAACATAATAACCATAACAAGCCACAAATGACTCCGTGTAATGTAACAGACGCTATTATCGTCACTCAACTCTGTCATCATCCATTTACTCTTTTGCCGATCGATTCTTGACTATAAAGAACAAGAGTAATACAGAGACGCTGAACAAACTGACGTCACTGCAGAGAGAGAGAGAGAGAGAGAGAGAGAGAGAGAGAGAGAGAGAGAGAGAGAGAGAGAGAGAGAGAGAGAGAGAGAGAGAGAGAGAGAGAGAGAGAGCGAGAGCGAGAGCGAGAGCGAGAGCGAGAGAGAGAGAGAGAGAGAGAGAGAGAGAGAGAGAGACAGAGAGAGAGAGAGAGAGAGAGAGGGGGGAGGGGAAATGTGATACAGAAACACGTGACGCTTGCCTATAAGTGGATGACGTCAGTAAGTGGAGTAAAGTGGCTATTTTGCTATAAAATATAACTAATCACAACTGCAGCAACGAATCATTATGACTGGCACACCACCACATCCTGGGAACAACAGCCTGGGAAGTATTTTTAGTATTATTTTTTTTAGGAATAGACCACAAAATTTTTAGTAGGTAAACTTGACGAAATGAAAATTATTTTTCTACTACTACTACTACTACTACTACTACTACTACTACTACTACTACTACTACTACTACTACTATTACTACTACTACTACTACTACTACTACTACTACTACTACTTACTACTACTACTACTACATTTACTACTACTACTACTACTACTACTATTACTACTACTACTACTACTACTACCACACCAATACTACATTTACTACTACTACTACTACTACTACTACTACTATTACTATTGTTACTACTACTACTACTATTACTACTACTACTACTACTACTACTACTACTATTACTACTACTACCACTACTACTTCTACTACAACTACTACTACTACTACTACTACTACTCTTGCTGGGTTTTATCATCGTAATCATCATCTACTCGTCCCCCAAAACAAGGTGGTATTTGTGGCAAGAAGCAAGAACACAAAATATAACGTGAATGTAATTAGTTTGTAAAAATAGCGAAAGTACAAAAATAGTCATTGCCTTGAAAAAGTATTATTAATAATATTGAAATGAGTTTTCATTATTTTAATTATTATTACACTTATTATTATTATCATCATTATTATTACAACATTATAGTTATTATTAACAAAAAACAGGATGAAGAATAAAAAAGTCACAACTGAAGGCAAAATTAAGTAGTGAGGCCTAAAAGGAGAGGAGGTTGCGTTGTGTTGCGTTGCGTTGCGTTGTGTTGTGTTGTGTTGTGTTGCTTTGCTTTGCGTTGTGTTGTGTTGTGTTGCTTTGCTTTGCGTTGCGTTGCTTTGCGTTGCGTTGCATTGCGTTGCGTTACGTTGCATTTCGTTGCGTTGCTTTACGTTACGTTGCGTTGCGTTGCGTTGCGTTGCGTTGCGTTGCGTTGCGTTGCGTTGCGTTGCGTTGCGTTGCGTTGCGTTGCATTGCTTTGCGTTGCTTTACGTTGCATTGCTTTGCGTTGCCTTTACGTTGCTTTACGTTGCATTGCTTTACGTTGCTTTACGTTGCATTGCTTTACTTTGCGTTGCGTTGCGTCAGGTCTCTCATTCCCTCTCGCTGCCATAACTCTCCCACCACCTGTATTATTCCGCATTACCCCTTCCCCTTACCTGCACGCCCTCCCTTCCCTTGGTCTCTTCACCTACATGCCCCGCCCTCCCTTCCCTTGCTCTCCTCACCTGCACACCTCGCCCTACCCTCACCAGCACGCCCCCGCCTTCCCTTCCCTTGCTCCCCTCACCAGCATTATGAGAGCCTCCCTCCAACACGAGTGGGCCATAAACTACGCCCAACAACACCCTTCAGTACTATTCCAGAATACGTATTCGCCCTAAATCTTATAATTTGTCACACTGCAGGTTTATAATGTGGAGTGTATATGGTGCTCTTTATCTGCAGTGCTCTGGGTTGTACTGGTATTAGTATTGTTTAAGAGTGTTTCTGTATGACTGATTAACGATTATTTGACGTCTTGGCTCTTAACATGGAGGCTGCAGGTTATGTTTTCATCCCTTGTTGGTGAATTTATGTTGAAATTTTTGAAGTGGTATCCTATTTTTTTTGTTATGATTTTTTTTTGTCAGATAGCACCATGTTTTATTTTTAGCTCTAGGTACATTTTATTATTATTATTATTATTATTTTTAGTTTAGTTGTATGTTTTACTCGATTTGACTTCACTCTGTAGGATTTATTTTAATCTATTGTCAATTCTAAACACGACTCGTTCCTATCTGTTTTTTTTCGTATTATTGCCATTCTGAGTATTATCTTTTCTTTTTTTATTTAAGTTTATTCTATATTCTACGATGTTCTTTCCGTGTCCCTCTACATCACGCCAAAATTACTATTTACAACCTCTTTCAACGCTTCTGAGTTTGTGTTCCATTACCTTTGCAGGAGTGTGTCTGTCCAACGCAAGTGTCAAGCCATGTTATTTCATGATTTTTTGTTTGGTGAAAGCGTTCAAACCTTTGCTCATTTGTCACTTGGATTTCAAATTCATGACCTAATTTTGCATCAACTGCTTGACTCACGCGCACACACATTCTTGGGTATTTTCTTTTCTTTATCATGACATTGGCAACCCTTATATATCATCACACACACACACACACACACACACACACACACACACACACACACACACAC
>JAXIVD010001055.1:5000-17500 GCA_036785275.1 Cancer borealis
TTCCGTCATCCGAAAAACACATACAAATACATTACCCGTGTTGATCCCCGAACAGCCTCAGGGACGGCAGCCACGCGAGCTGTGCCTCCAGACTCGCGGCTGCATCACCAGTTGAACATTGATGCACCTGTGTAAAAGGACACCACACCTCAACCAGCCCACCCTAACCACGTCACTTGGCGAAGGGACACCACGGCGTAAGGGAGATGAGTGACATCAGACTACCATAGGCCATAGTACCAAGAATGACAAAGTGGCAGGTAGTGTGTCGGACAGCTATGCTCGTGTGTGTGTGTGTGTGTGTGTGTGTGTGTGTGTGTGTGTGTGTGTGTGTGTGTGTGTGTGTGTGTGTGTGTGTGTGTGTGTGTCTGTCTGTGTGTGTGTTGCATTAGTGCATATAAGAACACGCCCATGCACAAGGAAGGGATGGATGGAGGCGTGCCTGGTGCCGAAGTGAAGCCTGTCAGCCGGCGCCTTGCCCCACTCCACCGTGATACAGTCTCCTTCCCTGGTCGCCGGAGTGTGGATGGTCATCCACGACTAGTAGAATCACGACTAAACACACCACGAGTGTTTACTTCGGCGTCTCCTGATGCTAAGAAAGACTCGAGAGGTCTGGAAGGAGACTGAGCCGCGGCCACCACGCCCTTGGCCGCACGCCCACCTGTCTGGCCTAGTGGGAGCCATGTGACCCTATGGTAGATCTGGATAAGATTTAGCGTTCCGTATAAAAAAAAAGTTGGTTGGGCATGAGGGGTGGAGTGGTGGGGAGAGGAGAAATGTGTTGGGGAGGAGGGTTGGTGAAGAGGGACGAGACATTACAAGGAGAAGGAAAGGGTCAAGAGGTGGTAGAGGAAGGAAAGAGTGTGTTGTTGGAGAGCAACGGGTGCTGAACGTCGGGATGAAGGGGTGAGGGTGAAGGTGCAAACAAAGGATTGTGAGAGGTACAGTACATACCTGAAGACAGTCTTAAGGTTTCATCACACGGATGCATGATCATTGTCAAGTTACTCAAGGTGTAGTAACTTGTTGATATGAGGAGCCAATCGTTCAGTATCAGGACAAGGGTAGAGACATGTTGACTAGGTTGGGTTCAGCTTGAGACACGCATTTTGATTGAACTCAGCCATACATAATAGGTTCGAAATTTAGTTCGAAACCTAACCTGAGACACAAAACTTTTAATGAAATTCAAATACAATTACATACATAACGAAGCAATTATATTATTTCACGAGAGAGAGAGAGAGAGAGAGAGAGAGAGAGAGAGAGAGAGAGAGAGAGAGAGAGAGAGAGAGAGAGAGAGAGAGAGAGAGAGAGAGAGAGAGAGAGAGAGAGAGGTAATTTGGGAGCATAATAATAACAATAATAGTGTGTGTGTGTGTGTGTGTGTGTGTGTGTGTGTGTGTGTGTGTGTGTGTGTGTGTGTGTGTGTGTGTGTGTGTGTGTGTGTGTGTTGTCTGGGTTGTGTGTGCGTGGGTCCCTTGGACTCTGCTTTCCTCTAACTGCATCCGTTCTCCACTCCCTTTAGAGCGACCTGCTGGAGACGACACGCGTGAGTCGCGGGACCAGCCGCAGCAGCAGCCCAAGCCCCGAGGATGGCGGGGCGGGGGAGAGCTGGTGTCCGCGGGTTTGCCTACTGAGGCTGGTGCAACTTGCCCTTCTGTTAGTGCTGCTGGCTGCAGCAACAAACTTCTTCACCGCCTTCCTCGCCTTCATGTTCGCTGCCACACCTGTACCCCGCCCACGCCCGCTGCTGCCGCCAATGCCTGAAGACAGCCTCCCGCACTTCGCTCCAACTGCCCTGCTGGACCTCCACGACTTCCAGTTGGTGCACAAGGCTGATGGCGTGTGTGACCCCGCGCGTCTGTTCTTTGTATTCTTGGTGCACTCAAGACCTGACCACTTTCGACAACGACGGGCCATCCGAGCCACATGGGGCGGCGTGCGGGACCTGGGCGACGGCTGGGGCGCCCGCACCGTGTTCCTGCTGGGGCGGGGCAACGGCGGGGGAGGCGGCGGTGATAAGGCCACAACGTCGGACAGTGTTGGGATGGATGTAGAGGGCGAAGTGGCGCAGGAGGCGGCACGTTATGGTGACCTGGTTGTGGGTTCCTTCGTGGACCATTACCATAACCTGACTTACAAGCACGTGATGGCGCTGCGCTGGGCGGTGCACCGCTGTCCACACGCCACCTTCCTCGTGAAGGCGGATGACGACGCCTTCATCGACGTACCGGCGTTAAGGGCGCTGCTCAGCCGCACCTTCAGCATACCCCCGCCACGCCGCACGTTGGCCTGCAACGTGCTGCCAGCGGGCATGCTGCCTCAGCGGGCGGGCAAGTGGGCGGTGAGCCATCATGACTACCCATGGACAGAATATCCTCCTTACTGCGCCGGCCTCGCCTACGTGATCACGCCCGCTCTGGCTGACCAGCTGGTGCGCGTGGCGCAGGCGGGTGTAGCGCCGTGGGTGTGGGTAGACGACGTGTGGGTGACGGGCCTCTTGGCTGAGGTACTTCGTCTTAGGCCACACTACCTCAACCTCCGATACTCCTATGAGCATGATGAGCTGGTGGCGTGGGCTGCCCGTGCTCGGCCTGCCGCCCCGCCCCCCTACACCTTCGTGCACTTAGACCCCACCCGCCCCGACTGGCGCTTCACCCTTGACACACTGTGGAACCACGCCCTCGCAGCCCATCACGCCTCCCTGGCGCCTCTCGTCACCCCGGCAGCTCCGCCACGACTCACGTAGCTCCAGCAAGGGATATGAGCAATCACTGAACTACCAGCAGATGTGCCTCGGGGCTTATGCCTGTCTGCCGCACATGACACCTGACTCACAGGTCATCACACAACAAGGGAGCCGCTCACCTTTCTCCACAAGGGTGAGGACTGAAAGCTACAGGCTGCAAGGCGTTGCGCGGCACCCAGTCAAATGTTGTGTTGCACGCAGCGTCTTACCACACCCTGGTCTTCAGTTACCCACAGGTCATGCGACATGACAACTCCATGCATGTGGACCCCGTGCTATGCAGCATTGGCTTTCACCCCTACAAAGCAAGACGCATCAATTCAGTCTGTGGTCGCTGCTGACGTGCGTCAATATCGGAGGGACGTGTTTGATTGGTATATCTTGGGACTGACCATCGTCCACTGTGTGTCGTAACGGGTGACGGAGGGATGGGAAGGCCACCTGCCTCTCATCTCCACCCGAGGCAATATAAACCAATATACTGACTTACAGGTGGGCTGAAAATCCTATTTCTGTATTCTCGCTAATGCAAACATGAACACAAATGTGAAGATTAACCCCTAAGCACAGTAACAACCAGAAAATGGCCAACACCATCCTTAATACTTAACCTTTTGAAAGGTAAGGCACCACCAACAATCGTGCTGGGACACGGGAAGCCAGTAATACGTCAGTGATATGGTTGGGTACCGTGACTATCCAACACCATGTCACCTACCGCTGTCAGTCAACGGCTCGCCCACCTGGTTTCCGAGTGACTTGTAAGTCGCCTGTTTCACGAGTCACTGTCCAAAACGTATCATGTAACTCCCTCCAGGAAGAAACTAATCTCTGTGATAAGTAATAACTTAATGAAATAAATATTGATACTTAATCACCTTCAGCCTGCTTAAACCCTACACACACACACACACACACACACACACACACACACACACACACACACACACACACACAGAAAGAGAGAGAGAGAGAGAGAGAGAGAGAGAGAGAGAGAGAGAGAGAGAGAGAGAGAGAGAGAGAGAGAGAGAGAGAGAGAGAGAGAGAGAGAGAGAGAGCAGGGGACATGGTTGTTGCGTAACCCCTTTCTCCATCTCACACACACTCTTTCCGCTACTTGGTGCCCCGCGGTAACCATGACCTCAGCTTCCTGTCGGGTCAACACGTCCACCTTCCCTCACCCCACCTGCCCCTCCCTCCTCATTACGCTCTTTTTCTCTTTCGTTAAAACCATTCTTCCTTTCCCTTCCCTTCCCTTCATAGTTCCTCTTTCGTTCCTACTGTTCACCCTCACCCTACTCCCGTCCCACCCCGTGTGTGTGTGTGTGTGTGTGTGTGTGTGTGTGTGTGTGTGTGTGTGTGTGTGTGTGTGTGTGTGTGTGTGTGTGTGTGTGTGTGTGTGTGTGTGTGTGTGTGTGTGTGTGTGTTTGTGTGTGTGTGACCTGTGTCGCCACATCCTGTCCCATTCAGCCTCCGGAAATAAATAGTCAACATTCTCCTTCCTCTCCACCTATTTATACCTCCATCCCTTCCCTTCCCTTCTGCTTTACTTTACACTTCACTATTTCCTCCTCCTACTCCTCCTTTAAATTTTAACAACAATGCAGATTACTTCACAGTCGATCAATCAAATATAACAATACGAAACAGTTTCAAGATAAGCGGTAAAAAATTCTTGACAAATGAAGCCAAACACTTCTCCGATCGGGTGGTTAACGTCTGGAATTATCTGCCTTCCAATGTTGACAGTACAGCAGTTACACCTTTCAATGACAGACTAGACAAGTGCTTGGACTCTCATTCTCAACTGATACATTATTCGTTATGGTAGCAAAATGTATTCAAAATGTATTCATAACGTGTCACTGTTGCTAGTAGTAGTAGTAGTAGCGGTAGTAATAGTCCTTATCTCATTCATTTCCAAATTTTATGTAGTTTCGTTATTTTTTTTTTTCCATGATGTATTTTTTCTTCCTTTACTGCCAGCCTTGGATGGATGGAGCAGTGGTCCGGTGGGTGGGTGGGGAGGAGCCTTCGCCTTTACTGTCCTGTGCCACCCATCTTCAGATCAATTAGTTTAGTTTATCCCGAACAGCTTCGTAAGGGCCAACATATCTCCTTAGTGTTCGTTTCTATCTTTTTTCTTCCTCATTCCATCATTGAAACATCCTCCTCTTCCTATAACTGTATCCTCCTCCTTCACCTCCTCCTCCTCCTTCGTAGGTTTTACTTATTCTATCTTACACCATAGAAGGCATTTTTAATGTGTGTGTGTGTGTGTGTGTGTGTGTGTGTGTGTGTGTGTGTGTGTGTGTGTGTGTGTGTGTGTGTGTGTGTGTGTGTGTGTGTGTGTGTGTGTGTTAATGTGTATAATTACCGTGTTCCCAGTTCTCGTTGTCTCCTTCATAATAACATATTCATTAGTTTTAACCCCCTCCCTCCCTCCCTCTAATCATGGATAGCGGTGTTCAGTCCATAAATTTCACACGAGTTACTCTTAACTCTGTACATATTGTGTGTTATTAATTTCATTCTCAGAAGCGGCGAAGGGAACGAGGTGAGGGAGGAGGAAGAGTTTACACTAATACAAAGGAAGAACAGACAGCAGCAGTCCTACTGGACCTAACGAGGCTGTTCGTGTGGCTGCACTATTACTATAGTATCTTCTTAATAGAGACAAAAGGACACCAAAGTGGAAGGAGGAGGAGGAGGTGATGGAAGTGTTACAGAGAAAGAACTATGAGAGTTGGGAGAAAAAAGGGACACTGGGAGTAGTAAGAAGGGTAGCAGTGAGGGAATGTAGGAGAAGGAAGGGAAGGAAGGGAAGGAAGGGGAGCACAGACACACATACTTCTCAGCTCATCTAGTCATGCCCTTCTTCTCCTCCTACTCCTTCTTTTCTTCTTGTTCCTCGTGCTACTTAACCTCCACTTCCATGACTTTCTTCTCCTTTTGTTTTTCCTTCTCCTCTTTTTGCTTGTAATTACTCTTCACTTAATCCTCTTCCTCGTCTATTTTTCTCTCTCCTTCTCCTCCGTTAGTAGTCGCTTGGTGCACTCTAGACAGCTAACGTGATGGAGTAATGAGCCCTCACTCTCCTTAACCCCTTCACCTTTATGCCCTTTCACCTTCTTCCTTTTCACCCGTCACCCCCGCTGAGTCCGTGTGCTGAGGTGAGGGGGCAGACAGGCAGGCAGGCAGGGAGGGAGAGAGGAAGGCAGGAAGGCAGGGAGGGAGGAAGGAAGGTAGCGTCACCCCCGACCCAACTACACTTCGTACAGCTATAATAAAGAGTCATGTCGCTGCAGAGTTGTTGATGGTACAGTTATGAGCACGACCCTCCACCACCACCACTACCACTATCATCATCATCATCATTATAATTATTAACATCACAGCCACTATCACCGTCACTGTGTTTATTTGAATTATATTGTCGCTTCTCTGGTCACTTATAATTTAATTTAACGCTGCGCTCTCTCTCTCTCTCTCTCTCTCTCTCTCTCTCTCTCTCTCTCTCTCTCTCTCTCTCTCTCCACATACGGCTACCAAGTTTCTTAGAAGAGACGATTAGGTGAAGTGTCATTATGACTCTTAGCCAGACATTGAGGAGGAGGAGGAGGAGGTGAGTGAGTGAGGGGAGGGACAGGTGAGAAGGTGGAGGTGGGTGGAGAAAGGCGAGAGGAGTTGGTATAAGATGGAAGGCAGGGGCAGGGTGGAGCAGGGCGTAGCAGGGTGGAGCAGGGCGGAGCTGGGTGGGGGTGGGGTCACATAACCCTACATTGACTTAAAGCAAAGATCAAAGGACACGAAATTCTGACTCAAACAAACGGAAAAGGATGGAATCAAAGGCATATTTTTTTTACCCCGCCCCGCCCCCCGCCCCGTTCCCCTCCCCTACTTCAGTCTGACACCAATAAAGTTTTACACACACATACACCTTTTCTTCTTTTACATCTTTACCGCTATCTTCCTCTCCTTCCATGCTTTCATTTATCCCTTCGTCTTTCTCTTCCTTTTTTTTCTAATCAACCTTGCTTTTCTCTTCCTTCACTCCTTCCATCCAACCATTTCTTCCTCCTCCTCTTCTTCTTCTTCTTGACCTAAGGATTGCCGTTACCGCGTGGGAAGTAAGTCTGCCACATTAGGTATCTCACTCTCTAACACCCACACCCACACCCACACACCAAACTAGGGAAAATGTAGAATCCAAATGCTAAAAAAGTTCGCAAACCTGAGTAATAATAATAATAATTATGAAAGCGAAAATAAAATGGAACGAGTATAATAAACAATGATGACATTTTAAAGAAGAAAAAAAGGTTATGAAGTAAATGAAGGAGGAGGAAGAGGAAAAAAATAAGAGTAAGATATAATAACAATAATAATAATAGTAATAATAATAATAGCATAAATAGTCATAGAAACAAAAACCATAACAATAACAATAACAATAGCATTAATAATAGTAATAAAATAATACAAATAAAACACATTAAAAAAATGAAAGAAAAGAAATAAAAAATAAAAGTGGTAGCAAGTAAGAATGTAAGAAAGAAAGATAGATAGACAGAATACAAAGAAGTGTACCACGTAACGGTAGGTGTGCAGGCAGGTACACGTACTCCTTATTAAGACCGGGAGAGCAGGTGAGTATTAAGCACGCTATTTAACTCTCATAATTTTCGTACTAACTGTAACTATTCCACGTTCCTCCCTCCTCTTCCAACAACGACGAGTAACAGTATTAGTAGTAATAATAATAATAGTAGTAGTGCCTTTTAGTGTTGGTCGCTAGCCCCAGTGAGGTACACTAATTGTTACCATGGCTGAATCTTTACTCAGTTTGGTAGAGGGACTTCAGCGTCAGGTGGAGGCTCTCCAGGGCCTTCAGAAGGAAGTGAAGGAGCTGAGGTTAGAGAATTTGCTTGGGCCCTCAGGAGCCCAAGCAAAATATGTCTCCCTTACTCTCCGTCGCGAGGTGGAGTCTGGCTGGACAGTGATAGGACGAGGAGGGGAAATGGCAATAGAGGCACTATTGCAAAAGTAAGTGATGATGGTGGTAAGACAGGACAAACGCTGGCCTTTAAGAACAAGTTTACCGTGCTTAATTAAGGACCAGTGGACTGGAGAAGCAGTGAAAGACAGACGAGACCACCCTGTCCTCAGGTAAAGTAGGAAAAAATAGTAATAATAATAATAGTAGGGGATAATGGGGTAAGAAGCCCCCCTTAAGGAAAAATGCGTTGTATCTACAATATTGGAGCTAATGATCGGAAACATTTTTTCTTAGCTTGGTTGATAGACTATCAATGCTGAAAATTATATTGGAAATATCTGCATCTGATAGACATTTTAAAACTACAACTTCGTCTAAATACATAATTGCCTAAGACTAATAATTACGCAGTAAAATGACGCTTAAAAAAAAAAAACTTAATAATGGTCATTTTCCGGTTCGAAAAAAAATATATATATATATTTGTCACAGAAACGGGAAAGAGCATATGAATTGAAGTTGTACATCTTCAATAAACAATAAGCTATATGGAGCCACTTTTCTTGAATTTGGAATGTTGACCTGAAGCAGGATAAATGGCTTAAATGCATTAGCTTGTACTTTGTACAGAGGAAACGATTTTCTCCGTCAACAACGTCGCCCAAGTCTCTCCCGCAGGAAGTCTTACTCATTTTCTCGAACACTTTTGCTATTATATTGATATTGGAAATATCTTAAGCATCTGATATCCTTGTTAAACTGTATATGTTTAAGTTCACTTTATACTCAATTTCATGTTTTTCTTAAGGGGGATGCGCGAACGCAATCCCCCACTACCAAAAATATCGCACTCGAGTTAACCACATTTGGGTTAATCGCAAGGGTCAGCAACGCCGGAGTGCAATGGCGAGCCTCGCCCTGGGAAAACCGCCTTTATGATCACGGTATCTCCTGTGCCAGGTAAGTATGCTCTGCGCGAAAAGTGCATCTAGCCAACCAAATCTAACTGAATACCTACTGTACATACTAAATTGTTATGGAAGGTATAATTTTTAACAAACTTTTATTCGGGCTTTTATTTACATACCTCAAAACAATAAAATTACTTATAATATAAATTAATAATATATATATATATATATATATATATATATATATATATATATATATATTTCACATCTTCACCAGAATGCACCTGGATATAAATAAAAATTTCGTAAAGATATTGATATTTCGAATGGTTTTGACATACATTTCCGTCGTAAATGCATATGTAATAAGTTAACCTTATCACCCCAACAAGCTTGGCGACTCGTGGGAAGACGAATTACAATAATTTAAATAAGGTGCTAGAATCATTAACATAAACTAACAATGACCCATTGACGAACGCCCATTGCACTATTACAAAACCTAGTATGTGACTACGAAAAAATGGCGTCTGCATCTCGCCCAATTCCCGATTTTTGGTCATCTAAAAATTTGATATCTTCTAAATTAACATAACATAACAAAACCTAAGTTCACCAAACCTTAACTTACATTGACAAATAAAAAAAAACCTTGGGGTGTGGGAAGCTCTTCTGTCTATTCTATGAAAAGAGAGGGACGAGAAAGTAGTGTTTCCATGAACCTTGGTGTGCCTTGTTTTGGATACTCCCCCTTAAAGGAGATATAAAGATCAATAGATAAGTATACATCATAAAGTTTTTCCAAGTATCATTACATGATCCAGTTGTTTTATTAACTAGTGTTTTCAAATTGTAAATTATTCATCTTTCATGCAAATACAAGACAGAAAACTCTTTCTGAAATGCAGAGGAATGATTTATAAACATTCAGTTAAGGGATGTCTCCTCTAGATCATATTGGTCACGGCAGAAAACTTAGTGTAACGGCAATAATGGCTAACTTAGGTATAAAGGTCACATCAACACTGGTATAATGCAAAACTCATAGGATTTTGGTCTAATGCTATGGTTATGATGTTAAGTAATACATATTACAAATAAGGGCAAGATTTTGTACACGTATAGGCAGCAAATAAAGTTTGCGCGGTGGTTACATTGACAGCTTTATATGACATGGCGTTCTGATCCTATGATAAGTGTTATTCCTGCACTCTGCAATAGAATGCCTTTTCCTAGGTTAGGTCACGTTCAATAAGTACGAGACAAAGGGGCATACTTACGAAGGTGGGAAAAAAAGAAGTATCGGGGATAAATTAAGTCAGTATAACATCAAGATTTACATAAAAAGTTAAAACACGACAAATGGTATACTTTTCACGTTAGAATATTCAGAGGAAAAACTAATCCTAAATTGCGAAATCCAATGTATACTTAACCATCTTAAAGAAAATGACGTCTAGCGTTGTCATTACAACCTGCTACTGAAGGCAGGAGAGGCTGGTGGATGTTTTGACTTGTTAGATGACCGCAAACATAACATGCGAAACCCACGTACACGCCCCACATCCACTATACTAGAGTATTACAATGGAAAAAATACTACTCAAAATGTCAGTAATACCGATTACACATACATATACATATATATAATCTAGTCAGCTGCTATGCTAGAAGAACCTATCAGACATTTGAGTAATACCGATTACACATATATATATATATATAATAATATATATATAATCTAGTCAGCTGCTATTCTAGAACCTATCAGACATTTGCATAATTTCATAGCGTTTTATTATCCCCGAAGGGAATGGACCGATCCCGGAGGTACTGCAATACCGGGCCGATCCGCGGCAAAGGTGGAGCAAGCCCCTAGCACTTCGCCATAGTCCAAAAATCAGATTAATATCGTAGATCCCACATGGGGATCGTATCAGATATTAAGCTGATAAGAACAGATACTACACTTTGATCTTAGCCAAAAGGCCGAGAAGCGATACCTGCTTCGTCCAAACCGCGAGCCAAACCATCTTCAGCTAAACACCTCAACCGCACAATAAAGTTGTATACTATAACAATAACAAGAAAGCGTTATTACTAGAAATGGTGAAAGCAGATTCACTCATATTTTATTATTATTCATATGCTTGTGTTGAAAATAACTTTTCTGTCTTCAATCTCGACTTAATTTTAATTTTTACTGAAATTGGAGTTCTAAACCACGAAGTTTTCCAGGTTCAAGACTGATCTTGTTTAGAGACAAAGGCAAATATGATGGTTCTTTTCATGATTTTGTTTCTACTATAATATTGGACACCCTTTATATCAGCATTTATCAACACATCACGTCCACAGTCCTTCTGCAAACAATATCACATCCACTCTCTCTAAAAAAAAAAAAATAATAATAATTAAATATAAAAAAAACTCACATACGTCAATCTACTTGAAATACTGGAAGAACATTGCAAACAAGCACAAAACCCTCATGAAAATATAAGTGGAAACTCTTACTTAATCAGTATTGAATAGTGCATCAATGGCAAGTCAAAAAAAACATTTATGAAAGAAAATGTTTCAACGATAACTAAAGGTTGTTATCGTAAGTCCATATTCACGGGCCACTAAGTGGAGCCAAACAGATGCTGCTACACGCAAATTAGTAACGTGTGACTCGTACCACATAATCGTCTGTGTAAAAGATTAGCATAAGCACAACTGCGAGCTGCGACGTCACCTGCGTCAACGAAGACAATCATTGGGGAGCATCTATTAACATCTAAAAGTATTAAAAGCAGAAGTGCCGAGATTATTTTGAAATTGTATTTAGCATTAGTCAGACCTCACCTCGACTATGCAGTGCAGTTTTGGTCACCATATTATAGAATGGATATAATTTTGTTAGTCCGTGCAGAGAAGGATGACCAAAATGATAGAAGTGATTTGTAATTTTAGCTATGAAAGGAGACTAAAGCAAATAATGTCAAAATCTATCCATTATTTTAGAATATTAATAGTCACAAGAATATGCAAATAGGATTTATATCAGTTCTTTTCCATTCTTTAGGGACTCTTCCTGCTCATGACAGGTGGCATTAACAATAAGGTAAACAAATTCAAACATCATAATTTGCAGATGACACAAGAATTAGCAGTGCAATAACAACCCAAAAAGATGCCAAAAATCTACAAGCTGATGTCAGTAAAATAACTAACTGGGCTATCGAGAACAACATGGACTTCAAAAAGATAAGTTTGAACTAATAAGATACGGGAGTGACGCCCACCTGAAGACTTCCCAGTACCCAGTAGCTGCCCCAATGCACACATCGAGAATATCACAAGGACAGCTAGTCGAATGACAAGATGGATTCTCTAGTCTAAATCTTTCTAAACATAGAAACCTAAACATCTAATCCCGCTCTGAAAATCACTAGTAATGTCCAAAATAGAATACGTAAGTTAGCTACGATCTCCACACAAAATAAGTGAAGTAGAGGAGTGGAACAAAGTCAGCAGATACTTCTAAGGAAAGGTTAGACATATCTATGGATGAAGAAAACAGATGGTAGATGTTAGGGGCACAGGAGCTGCCTTGTGTAAGTCAACTGGCCTCTTGCAGCCTCCTTATTTTCTTATGTTCTCATCAATGCAACTAGGTAATGGGATTGAATACGTTGCCAGCACACACAATCCACCTGCATTAACATTTTAAAAATCAAATACAGTAAGGATAACTACCTGGGCGGGCGGTCCAACGCTGGGCGGGCGGTGTCCATTACTGAAGAGTTTAAAAATCAAATACAGTAAGGATAACAGTACCTGGGCGGGC
>JAXIVD010001055.1:20000-55000 GCA_036785275.1 Cancer borealis
AGACTTCATTTATTTGTATGAAGGGGGATGCGCGAACGCAATCCCCCACTACCAAAAATATCGCACTCGAGTTAACCACATTTGGGTTAATCGCAAGGGTCAGCAACGCCGGAGTGCAATGGCGAGCCTCGCCCTGGGAAAACCGCCTTTATGATCACGGTGTCTCCTGTGCCAGGTAAGTATGCCTAGAGCGTTTGTTTGTTTAGGTTTATTGTACAAGTACAAAATCACATACATAAGGTCAATATATATAAATTTGCACAGTACAATGCGGGCGTCGGCCCGCCAGTGAGGGAGTTCCTGTCCCGCTCCAAGAGGGACACGTGGTGGTGTGGCGGGGTGGGGCAGCAGTGGTCAGCGGGGAGGAGGTGCTGCTCTGAGCACCTCCAACAACAGGTCTGGGGGTGTGTGACGGACCAGGAGGGCAGCCTTCACCTCGCGCCCGCTCAAGAGGCCGCCGGCGGCAGGTTGAGCGGCTGCAGCTGGCACCGGTCCTAGGCGGGCGGTGGCGGGGCAGGACAGGAGGTAGTGCACCAACGGAAGACGGCTGTGCCTTCCGCAGTGGGCACACTCCTGTCCCTCAAAGTCCTCGCCCAGCTGTTCCCGGGTGCAGTACCCGAGCCTGACGCGCTGTAGCAGCACGCCGTCCTCTCTGGGCTGTTGTCGGGCGGCATCGAGGGGGAGGTAGTCCGTGGCGGCGGTGTACCAGGCCGCCTGCCTCTTGCTGGCCTCCAGCTCCTGGTGCCTCTGATGGGTGTGTTGGGCCGCGGTTCGCCTCGCCCGCGCCTTCACCTGCTGCCGGCTGGGCGGCACGTGCCTGGTGATGGTGGGGCCTGCGGCGGCTCGTTTGGCGGCCTCGTCCGCAGCCTCGTTGCCCCGAATCCCCACGTGGCTGGGAATCCAGTGCAGCCTGGCCCGCCTCCCCTGCGCGATCAGACTCTGCAGGCTGCCCAGTATGGAGGTGACGAGCCGCACGTTGTCGCTGTGGTGTGGCTGCTGCAGGACCTCCAGCGCAGCCAGGGAGTCTGTGTAGATGAACACCGTCGCCTCTGGTCGACGGTGGGCGTGCTCGAGGGCGTGGAGGATGGCCACCAACTCGGTCTGGAGGGAAGAACAGTGATCCGACGTCCTCCACGATAACTGCGTGCCCCCGGTGACGGCCGCGGCGCCCGACGTACCGTGCTCAGGATCCACAGAGCCGTCGGTGAAGTAAACAGCACCGCCCGGCTCCGTGATCTCCTCCATGGCCATGAGAGCGCACTGCTGCATCTCCTGGGGGATGCAAAGGGCCTTGCTGGCTGGAAGGGGTGTAGCGGTGAATTCCGCGACGGGTGGCTCCCACGGGGGCGGGGCGCGGAAGGTGGGGGCGGGGACATCGGCCTCCTGCCACTGCCAGGGCCAACTTTCCACGCAGCCGAGGACGCTAGCGGCCCGTGAGGTGTTGGCGAGCCATGGATTACCACGGAGGCACTCGTTGTCCTGTGCCACGGCCATCCGGAGCCTCCGCTGCACGAGGCCCTCCGCGTCGCGGTGAAGGATCCGGGTCACATGGCAGGTCGCGATGTAGTCCACCCTGGTGGCGAGGGGCACCAGTTTGGCCTCACTCTGCATCACGCAGGCGCTGCACCACCTTGGCGCCCCCAGCATGGTCCTCATCGCGCTGTTCTGCACTACCTCCAGCCGCGCCTGCTGGCTGGGGGAGAGCGAGGTGAGGACGGGTGCGCTGTAGTCTACCAAGGAGCGCACCGCCTGCACGTAGTACAAGCGCAGGACGTCGTAGGTGGCCCCCGCGCCAGGCCGCGTCATGGCCCTCATGACATTCAGCCTGGCCTGCGTCCTTTCCCTCAGGTATGTGAGCTGCGCCGCGAAGGACAGTCGTGAGTCCAGCCACACCCCGAGGTACTGGTAGCAGCCAGTCCAGGCCAGTCCGATGCCCTGGACGCTCAGCCGGTCGGCCGGAGTGGCTGCTCTGATGGCCATGGCTCGAGACTTATCAGATGAGATTTTGAGGCCCAGCTCCTCGCACTTGGCCGTGATGAGGTCCAGCGCCCGCTGAGCCCCGCTGAGGTGGTTGCCCCGCCCGGTAACTACGAGAGCGAGGTCGTCCGCGTAGCTGAGCAACACGGTGCCCTCCTGGAAGGGGAGGTCAACCAGCTGCTCCATCAGCAGGTTGAAAAGGAACGGGCTGAGGATGCCGCCCTGGGGCGTCCCGTTCTCGAGCTCGCGGAAGCTGGACTTGTGGCCCTGGAATTTAACCCGGGCGCGGCGGTGCTGGAGGTAGTCACGGAGCCAGGCGAGCAGTCTTCCTCGAACTCCCTTCCCCGCGAGGGCGGCGAGGATGGCGTGGGGGCTGGCCAGCTCGAACGCTTTCTCTAGGTCGAGGAAGACTGCGACTGTGGGGCGGTGGTTGACCCGCGTCAGGAGGGTGATGATGCTGTCCGCCGTGCTTAAACCGCGGGTGAAGCCAAACACGTGGGGGTGGAGGGCACCCACGCGCCACTGCAGGCGGGACAACACCATCCTCTCGGCGGTTTTGGCAGCGCAGCTGGTGAGGGAGATGGGCCTCAGCTTGGCGGGTTCCCGGGGCTTGGGGATTGGTTGGATGTCCGCCTCTTTCCACGCGGGAGGCAGGCGGCCCGCCAGCCAGGACTCATTTAGCAGGGACAGCAGCGCGGCGTCCCCGGCTGGCCCAACATGAGCCAGCATCGAGTACGTCACTCCGTCTGCCCCCGGGGCCGTGTCGCGTCCTTTCCTCCGTATCCTGGTCAGTTCCTGGTGGGTGAAAGGCACGTCAGCGGCGTCAGGTCCCTCGCAGGCGTCCCTCACCGCCTCGTCGCGGAGTGGCCGCAGCTGCTGCTGGAGGTGGCGCGTGCGGGGAGGGAGCTGGGTGCTGGAGCCTCGCTCGGTGAAGGTGTCCACGATCCTCTCCGCCTCCTGCTCCGGGTGTGGGTGGGCTGCAGGGCGGGGAGGGGCGGCACCCGTGGCGGTACGCACACTCCTCCACAGCTGGCCTAGGGAGGTGTGCTGGCTGAAGGTGGCGCACCACTGCAGCCACTTTGCCTCCTTGGCTCGCTGAGACACCACCCGAGCGCGGTTCACAACCTCCTGCAGCAGCCTCAGGGTGGTGGGGTTTGGCTGCTTCCTGTACAGCTTGCGGTGGATGTTGACGCGATGGTTGTGTTCTCTCACCTCCTCGCAGTAGAACCACCAGTCCGGGCGGCGGCGGCGGCCTGGGGAGGTCTTGGGGATGGCGGCGTCGGCTGCCCTCTGAATGGCCGCCGTCAGGTCCCTCTCCTGTCGGTGCAGGTCTCCCGGCAGCTCGTAGGCGGTCCACCACTCGTTCAGGCCGGCCTGAAACCTGGCCCAGTCGGCTCTCCTAACGTCCCAACGTGGTGGTGGTCGCTGCGGGACGGGCGGCGCCACCGCCAGGGTGGTGAGGGTGGCGTAGTGATCACTGGTGAGGGTGGGATGCACCTGCCAAGTAGCGCCAGGTGTCAGGTCACCTGACGCGAAGGTGAGGTCTAGCCGTCCTCCCCGGGTGTGGGTGGGCTCCCCAGTGTTGAGGAGCCTGACGTGAGGGAGCTCCTCGAGCAGTACTGCAAGGTGGCGGCCCGTCTCGTTGGTGGGAGACACTGACTGCAGTACGGGGTGGTGGGCGTTGAAGTCGCCCGCCACCAGGAGGCTGGAGTGCTCGGCCAACCCAAGCAGTTCCCCCGCCTCCAAGAGGTGTCTGTGGCTCCTGTACAGGTTGTACACCGTGAGCGAGACACCTCCTACCTTTAGCTCCAGCGCTAAGGCCTCCACACCGTCCCCGCAGTGCACTGGTTGGCGAACCCTTCGGTGCGGGATGGCGCTCCTCACCAGCGCCAAGCAGCCGCGGGCGCCCCCAGGCGTGGCGGCCAGCGAGTGGAGAGTGTATCCCGCCACCCTCCATTCAAAGTCGGCTGGTGCCAGTGTCTCCTGAAGGAGGACCACGTCGAGGTCTTCCTCGACCACGGCCTGTAGCACCTGGTGTCGTTTGGGGCGGAGTCCCTGCACGTTCCACTGTAGGATTTGGAGCTTGGGGGCGGCCGCCGGCGGCGCCGCGCGAGTGGTCGTGGCGTTACTGTGCCCCCCCATCTTGACGAGGTTGGTCCGCTGGTGGCGTGGGCCGCTGCTCGAGCTCCCTCTGTCTTGTCGGGGGATGACAGGCGCCTCCTGTGATGACGGCCGCCGCTTCCTGGAGGAGAAGCTCGCCCACGTCTTCCTGGGCGATGAGTTCCGGCCGGCTGAGGATGAGTCGCCTCACCTCCTCCACCAGCCTCTCCACGATCACACGCACCAGGCCACGCATTTCCTCGCCCAAGGCACCCGTGGGGCGCCCGCTATCCGCCTGCGATGCCGTAGACGGTGCTGTAGGCGATGCCGCGGGTGGTGCCGTGCGAAGCTCCACTGGCGGCGTCGCGGAGGTTGCGGCAGGGGCTTTGTTAGGCTGGGTCTGGCGCCGTTGGCTGCTGCTGCGTGGGCGGCCACGGCGGCGGCGGGACCTGGCGCCATTTTGTCTCTGGGAGAGTGGCTGTGCTGGGGGATTAACGGCGGCGGCGGCCTCGTTCCCGGGCGGTGGCTGTCTCCCATCTGTCCTGGCCTGGGAGGGGGTGGGGTCCCGGGTGGGGGGAGCCTGGCTGACCCAGGCTGGTCTTTCATGCGGCAGGGCGGGAACAGAGCGGTGTTGCCGCTGTTGCTCGCGCTGTTGCTGGTCGTGTGGTGGTTCTCGTCTCTGTGGGTGCTGGGGGCCGCCACGTGGTTGCTCCTGTTGATGCCGTTGTCGCTGGGGGTGCCTAGAGCGAAAACTGCAACTATCCAACCAAATCTAACTGAACACCTACTGAACATACTAAATTGTTATGGAAGGAATAGTTTTTAACAAATTTTTATTCAGGTTTTTTGTTTTTATTCCTCAAAACAATAAAATTACTTTATGATAGTGTTTTTATTCATAATAAAAATAAATAAATAAATAAATAAATAAATAAATAAATATATATATATATATATATATATATATATATATATATATATATATATATATATATATAGCTATATATATATATATATATATATATATATATATATATATATATATATATATATATATATATATATATATATATATATATATATATATATATATATATATATATATATATATATATATATATATATATATATATATATATATATATATATATATATATATATGATGATTTAATAAAGGTTTATTATGCAATAATGTACACTTATACATGGCACATATATACAAATGTAGTCCCCTGGAATCCCTGCGAGGCTCTCCCTAACCTTCACAGTGATCGCAGGGATAGTATACCACTCTTTCTAACCAAAATACCGAATCAGACGACATATGTCACCTTTTTCATGGGATCTGTCATTGGCTGAACGCCAGTGACCCCTCCTTCAACTTAATCCCCAAATTATCTCTCTCTCTCTCTCTCTCTCTCTCTCTCTCTCTCTCTCTCTCTCTCTCTCTCTCTCAATAATTCTAAAATTTATTTGTATTTAAAAGGTGAATAGAAATAATCTTATAAGACATAATTTAAATATACAAATAGGTGTGTGTGTGTGTCAGAGAGAGAGAGAGAGAGAGAGAGAGAGAGAGAGAGAGAGAGAGAGAGAGAGAGAGAGAGAGAGAGAGAGAGAGAGAGAGAGAGAGAGAGAGAGTTCACTGGGGTCAAGGAGGAGCACCCTACTCCCCTTCTCCGCCATGTGGCGCAGGAGCGCCGCGGAGTCTACATCCTTGGGCGTGAGGATGTACTCACCCTGTAGGTTGGGCCTCACCTCCATCTTCAGGCTTGGGTGCTCATCCTCGAGGGCGGTGATGGCTTGGTAGGCGCTGCCATGGTCCCCCTGGCTGCCCAGCTTGAACTTGGGCCGCGGGGGCTGCTGGTGGCGGGCGTGTTTGCCCCTGGTGACGGTTGTCCATTCCTGGCCCTGGTCACTGTCACCATCCTGCTGCCCCTCGCCGCTGGCGATGGACAGATCACAGTCTGCGCCGTCGGTGTCGTCCTCCAGCATGTCAGGCAGGCGGTTACTGGCGGCTGGTGTGGGCGAGTCGTCCTCGTCGTGGCTGCTGTCCTCCATTAGGTCACGCTGGCAGCTGCGGGCCGCCTTCCGTGGTGTCCCGTGTTTCTCGGGGGAAGATGAGGGAGACAGCGCGCGTGCCCTTTTCCCCGAACTGTCGCTATGCACGGGGAAGTCTAGTGGCATACTGGTTGCCATGTTAATATAATCCTGGTGGTTCACAGTTAACACTGCACTGCAAGGTCACACATGTGTGGGGGTGCACAGGGCCGCGGCGAGGTCACGCACCTAGGCTAACCTGACCTGACTCGGGAGCGAGAGCACTTTTTCGTAACTATAAATCAGTGTTATTACACAATAATGTTGGAGGCTGTAAGAATTCTAACA
Organism: Cancer borealis; assembly: GCA_036785275.1. Lineage (NCBI taxonomy): Eukaryota > Metazoa > Arthropoda > Malacostraca > Decapoda > Cancridae > Cancer > Cancer borealis. The sequence continues at coordinate 26,466 of JAXIVD010001055.1, forward strand.
TCGTTATCCCTGCCATTCGTAAAAGGCTACAAAGGAGGAAGACCGATGGTCTGATAGCTGCTCCTCTGTATATTCTATGAAAAGATGGGGAAAGGAGAGTAGTTTTCATGAGCCCTGGTGTGCCAAGTCTTCAGTATCAGTGTCCTAAGATTTGCTAGTAGCCAGGCCCCACCATACCACGAAACTATACGATCCATCCACATACGCAACAACATGGAGCCGCTGAACGTGAAAATCCACCGTCTGGCTACAATCGTGTGGAACAAACTCCTAGACGATCCTACCACTCCGGACTATCTCCAAGGTGACCACATAGAAGGACAACCCCACGTTTGACGGCTCCGCAGTCTACTTCTGGTGCAGGCACCACAACCCAGATCTGACTATGTACACAACACAAGAAACATATCAAAAGATAGTTATAGGTAAAAATACTTCAAAATTAATCCAGAGTAAAACATTAAGAACATTTTACCTAACATTCTAATGACAATTGTATTCATGTTTTTTATAATTTATATCAATCATGCAGCAATGTAAACACAATCATTACATCAAATAATGTCTAGCCCAGCTTAGCTAATATACAATATAATATGGCCAAACAAAGGGTGTCGTCCCCCTCTGTATCTCTAATTTATTCAAAACTTTCGTTTCATCCTTTTCTCCCACAAAGACCAAGCTGTGGCTTCCTCAACCTTTACGTCTGGTTGTGCCTCGAGCCCCACCACCATATGAATGAGAATAAATAAATAATAAATAAAATAAAAATAAATAAATAAACAGACATTATAAAGTTTTTCCAAGCATCACAATGACACTAGTTAACATTAAACTGCATCTGCCATTTCTCTGACCACTCGTACAGCATATTTAAGTCATTGCACTTTACAATGGAATGTCTTTTCCTAGGTTAGGTCACGTTCAATAAGTACGAGGCAAAGGGGCATACTTACGAAGGTGGGGAAAAAAAAAGTATCGGGGATACATTAAGTCAGTATAACATCAAAATTTATATAAAAACACGACCAATAGTATACTTTTCACCTGTTAGAATATTCAGAGGAAAAACCAATCCTAAATTGCGAAATCTAATGTTTACTTGGCCATCTTAATTAAAGAAAATGACGCCTAGCGTTGTCATTACAACCTGCTACTGAAGGCAGGAGAGGCTGGTGGATGTTTTGACTTGTTAGGTGACCGCAAACATAACATGCGAAACCCACGTACACGCCCACATCCACTATGCTCGAGTATTACAATGGAGATAACTAGTCAATATAACAGTAATACCGATTATACGTACTTAACATACATGAATCATGTATACGAGTCTAAATTCATTGAGTATATATGAAGCCCACTGGGTGGGCCAATAAAAATTAAATAAGACTCATTGAGTTGCTCCCCTCCACGGAAATCTTTAGTAAAAGGCGAAAGATTTATGCGTTTTGAAGGGAAACCAGAGTTAACACATGACGCGATATTTCTGGACCAACATATGTTTTACTAAATAGGAACAAGGACTTCACTTCCGAGCAAGAAGGTAATAGGACCTAAAGAAATATGCAAAAATATTTTTTGAGTGTCTGTATCTTATTTGTATCATATTTCCTTACAAATTATTCAGGTCCAAATAAAAATTCATAATTCTTTTCTCTAAACAGTGATACATGCGCCTATACACCATTTCTTCTTGCTTCATTGCACACTGAAATGGCCTGATAGGAAAGCGTAAAAACACTTTACCTTCATTTCATTATATTACATCCTGAACTAGTCAGGCTCACCCTACTATAAACTATAAAACAGTGCTACAAAAGGTACTAAAGCCGAATTTTTGTCGTCCACGCGCAGGATTGGGTTTCGAAGAACGTCTTGGGCCCAATTTGTGGCCACCACAAAAACTTTTTCTTGACTTGGTGCCGAAATATTATTATCTGGCTTGCAAACTTTAAAAAACTTTATCAAAAGTAAAACATAGCTACTATACTTTTATTCGAAATTATTTGGCGACATATTAATTTCCTTTTTGTTATGGTTGCCGAAATTAATGTCCGCGCCGAAAATAATCCAACAAAGTACATAACCAAAACTAAGCGGCATAATCTAAATGGGGTCTTACTAGTGTTAAATACCTCAAAATGACCTCAGAACTTCTATTTGTCACACACCTACCAATAAATCCCAATATCTTTCTATTTATCTATGTCTAACTATAATACACTGTTCCCTGGGGCGCAAGTCACTGCTTACTTGAACTCCCAAAAGTCTCTCTCACTATATGACCTTCCTAAGGTAGTGTCATTTAATGTGTAGTCTACAGACCTATTACCGGTAAAGGTTCGTAAGATGACCTATTCGATATCTCCTTACCTTTAGTATGCACTGCAAATTCAACCTCAGAAACTTGTTAAGATCATATCAAACAGTTATGCTGCTGAATTACAGAAAAAAATACGATTTATTTTAGGTTACATTAGGTTTGGTTAGGTTAAGTTAGGTTCGGTTTGGTTAGGCTTATTGAGATTACCTATTACCGGGAGGGGGACGTAGCAAAGCTAGAGAAGAGTCAGAATAGAATAGGCAGGTGGGGGTTGGGTGCTCCACGCAGTACAGCAGTAGAAGCCATTAGAGGAGAGATGGGCTGGAGTACTTTCAGGGAGAGAATAATTAAAGGGAAATTAAACTTTGTAAAGAAGATGGAAGGACTTGATGAGGATAGGTGGGCAAAGCAGGTACTGAGAGAAGATAATAGCAGGTCGTCATGGAAGAAAGAAACGAATAGATGGAAAAGAAGGGAGAATTTGGAAGAGGATTGGCATAGGATGAAGCCCAGAGAGGTAAAGAAAAGGATAGAAGAGGGTGGATTAGCTAGATGGCAGGCAGGGATGGAAGCTAAGTCCACACTGAAATGGTATAGGTGGAAGGAGAGGCCCGAGGCATTTAAGTGGCATGTAGGAGATTGGGGCAGTAGACTACTAGTAAAGGCTAGGACAGGCACACTTGAGGTAAATGCAAGGAACAGGGATGGGTTAGACCAGGACTGTAGTAGTTGCAGAGGAGTCAGGGAGACCATAGGGCACTTCTTAGTAGAGTGTGGCAGGTACGATGAGGAAAGCGACAGGTTGATAGGATCTATAACGGCAGTGGTAGGAAGAGAAAAGTGGCGTAGAAGACTGGAGGAGGAGGAGGACGGAGGAATCCTCACAGTGCTGGGCCTGCACAGGGGAGAGAGGGGGAGAGAGAGAGAGAGAGAGAGAGAGAGAGAGAGAGAGAGAGAGAGAGAGAGAGAGAGAGAGAGAGAGAGAGAGAGAGAGAGAGAGAGAGAGAGAGAGAGAGAAAATCATAAGAGCAGCTAAAGAGTTCCTGACACAGGCGTGGGGAAAACGGACATAATATGTTTACAGTTGTGTTCCCTGTGATGTGCTCTCTGGTGCTCCTCCGCAGGTTACAGAGGAATCAGGAGCAGAACACTGAAGGGAAAGAGGACCTACGAAGCGATAAAAAGCGAGAGGTCACAAGAAGAAGAAGCTCTGGGAAGGTTATGTTAACAGTTATTTTATTTGTAAAGTTTTTTACATCTTCACCAGAATGGCGTGTGGCTACGAAAGAAAATGGCTTGTGTTCATCTAAATATTTTCTAATTGCCCTTGCTCTATGATAACTTCTACATATTCATTATTAAACACTGTTGATTCAATGTACTAAACTCGTATCTTGAACACCTGGAAACTGACAAATTATAGATCGAAGTGCTTGGAGATACGCTGTCATCCACTATTAGTACGGCCTGTGCCTTATTATTTACCTGGTAAAGCATCTTTCATGTTAGGTTGATTATGTTATGTTAGGTACGGTTTAGTTCAGTTAGGCTCGGTTATATAAGCTTTTTACCCAAAACTTAGGCACATGCCATATCTATAAGCGAGCACTATGAAGATACAACATTCGTTAGGTTATGTTTAGATTAGGTACGGTACGGTTATATAAGCTTTATATATTTTATTATCCCAAAGTTAGGCTCATGTCGTATCTATAAGCGAGCACTATAAGGATACAGCATTCGTTAGGTTATGGTTAGATTATGTTAGGTTTGGTTAGGTACGGTTATATGAGTTATTCATATTTTATTACCCCAAAGATAGGCATGTGTCGTATCTATAAGCGAGCACTTAGGTACGGCTGCCGTACCTGTAAGCTGTGCTATTATAGATAGTACGCCACATACTCATTTCATGACATTACTGGCATTAATCAGGATAAAGCTATGCTTTACCCTAATTAAAGCTATGCTTTACTCTGATTAAGCTTGTGCTTTACCGCACAGTATTATCACTTTTGTGTATTCAACGCACTATTTTTCTACTAAGGTGGCGTCATTTCCACAATTAAGGTAGGAATCAGTATATTTTACTCAAATAAGTAACTATTTACTCTCTCTGGGCCGCCATATTTCCTTTTTGTGGGTGTTTTTCAAGGGAATCCGGTTTGCAAGTTGAAATCCGTCTCCCAAGACACCTCTAGAGCAGTCTTCGAAGCCGAGTCTCCTCGGCTTGGAACTGTCTTCGTATCCCCCAAGCCGAAAGTGGACGACAAAAAAGCGCCAGGCGGGATTGACTTGGGTTTACCGAAGATAATCTTCGAAGCCGTGGACGACAAAAATGCGGCTTAATAGAGCACGTGGCACGTGCCACACCAGATGGATTTGAAGATCCCCTGGAGGAAGGCTGAGTGCATCACGAGAACAATGCTGGCAACTACAAGTCATCACATGTAGGCTCCCGGGCCTTTTGTGGCTTTATGTTCTTATTCTTAACTATTCCTTACTAGAGGTGCCATAGTTCCGCTCCAGCACTCAATTTTGTCACAAATTCTAGTCTTGGAAGTGCAACGCCCTCGCTATAGCTACTGATGTGGGCGTGAGGCCCCTATCCACACATGATGCGATAGCCCCTAAATAAATAGGAGGCTTTGCCAACACTCCACATGTTAAAATTATACACAATTGACTGATAAAGTTATTACAATTCAATCTATTCATATCCTCCCTTATCGGGAGTCGGCCATTGGCCAATATTCAAAAACAACACCACTATAGTCCTCTCACCACTCAGCCTGTGCTCGCCCCGCCACACCCATGACGGGTAGTGGACGGTCCTCAAGCCCCTAGGTATTAGCTAAGAGCAGCTTCCCGCTCAGGGACGAACACTCAGACTCGTCATCGTGGCGTGAGGTTACACCAAGTTTCGGACAGGGAACTTGGCAGTCATACTATAGAAGTGATCCTATGAAGTATGATCATAATGATTCTGACGCCAGCTGCGATCTAATGCTTTAACACTGAACACTTGCCACTCCTGCACTACAAGTTATAATACCACGTTACCCAACCACACAAACAAATGGCCCCATTCATCCACCACAATAACTAAATATTATAATAACAAAACCTTACGGAAATTACCAGCGAAATAGGGACGATAAGATCGAATATCAATATTTTAGATACAAATATTGCAAAACAGAAATAGTTTCCCATGCAGTACGTCACGTTTTCTGCCGTGGTGGCGCTGTGACACCTCAATCTACACTATTTAGAAAGACGTAGGATAACGAAAGATCTGATAGAAGTGTTTAAACATGGGTCAAGGATTTAAAAAAATAAGGGACATAAATAAGGTTCTCATAGTCAAGGAGAGTTAGAACACCAACAAATGGTTTCACCCTAGATAAGTTCAGATTCAGGAAAGATAGATAATAATTGGTTCACTAATAGAATAGTAGAGGAGTGGAACAAAGTCAGCAGGCATGTGGTTAGACATATCTATGGGTGAAGAAAACAGATGGTAGGTGTTAGGGGCACAGGAGCTGCCTTGTGTAGGTCAGCTGGCCTCTTGCAGCCTCCTTATTTTCTTATGTTCTCATTAATGCAACTAGATAATGGGATTGAATACGTTGCCAGCACACACAATCCACCTGCATTAACAGTTTAAAAATCAAATACAGTAAATTCTATACCTCCTGTTCACTAACAACCATGAACTGATACATACATACAGTGTGCAAAAGACCATCTTCTCTGACCATAACCTAATCACAGCCACCACAAATAAGAAGAAAAATAAGCAAATAACGGCTCCTGAAGATTGCCTAACTCATTTAAAAAGACTCAACTTCAACAGCAAAAATATCAAATGGGAGGCCTTGAACAGTGAGCTGAAATCCATTAACTGGGACAATATGATGTCAAATAAAGATTCAAACCAAATGCTGGAAACCTTAATAACTGACAAAGTGTACCAGTTATGCACAGCCCACGTCCCTCCAAAGGTACATCAGAGAAAAGGTGGTAACAACACCATACCAAGGGAAAAAAAATAATAGGGCTGGGCGGGATCCGATTACTGGACTCCGATCCCGCGGATCCGTCAGAGCTGCTGGGATCCGATTACTTTTGCCAAGTAATCTGAGTTAGGAAAAATATCCTTGAAAAATGAAGTGATAGATGTTATAGAAAATTGCTAATTGAAGCAGAATGAAAATAATATATATTGGAATACATTTCAATAATATAATTATTAATTATAATTATAATTAATTAATTATAATTATATTTCCGGTAATTTTTGCTATGGTCACATTTTATACAAATAGTCCCTATATAGACGAAATATTTACATATACGTCTATCTATCTATTTTGTATAATTCTGTCGACAGTTTGTGTAGTCCATGAGATGATATTTGTTTTCTTTACATGTGTAACCTAAAGTTACTAGTAAAATTGAAATAAAATTTGATGGCAAATTATTCTTATTTCAGAGAGAGAGAGAGAGAGAGAGAGAGAGAGAGAGAGAGAGAGAGAGAGAGAGAGAGAGAGAGAGAGAGAGAGAGAGAGAGAGAGAGAGAGAGAGAGAGAGAGAGAGAGAGAGAGAGAGAGAGAGAGAGAAGAAAAAATTGCAGTTTAACGTCACGATCCGATATGCAATGTTAAAAATGTCATCAATATAAAGGTTATAAATAGGTACGTACAAATATAGGATGACCATCCGTTTATACAATCCTTTACTCACACTTTACTCAGAGTAATGGACCTCTGTAATACGGAATGCATTAAAGATAAATAAAAAGGATATATGTTACCCCCAAAAGAAAGAAATAATTCTAAAATAGTCACCCTTTACAGCTCACTAATAAAAAAAAAAAATGTAGTGCCAGTGCCATTGCGTAGAGCGGCATAGGAGCACGCCCCACTCGGCTGGCGTGTTGTCTGCCTGGCACCATGGCTCCCCTCCTCACCCGGGCCCTCACCGCAGGAAAAGTCCCTAAAGAAAAGGAAACAGCTGATTTGCATATTCTTGTGACTACTAATATTCTCAAATAATTGATAGATTTTGGCATTATTTGCTATTAGATTTTTCATTGTTGGATAAAACTATTCGTCTATCAACCGCACAGATATTAATAGATGCTTCCCAATGATTGTCTAAGTTGACGCAGACGACGTCGCAGCTCGCAGTTGTGCTGATGCTAACCTTTTACACAGACGATTCTGTGGTACGAGTCAGTCACGTTACTAATTTGCGTGTAGCAGCATCTGTTTGGCTCCATTTAGTCGCCCATGAATATGGACTTGCCGTTTACCGTTGATGAAGTTCCAGGCCCCACTCCACTTACGATAACAACCTTTAGTTACCGTTGAAACATTTTCTTTCATAAATGTTTTTTTGACTTGTCATTGCTGCACTATTCAATACTGATTATGTAAGAGTTTCCACTTCTATTTTCATGAGGTTTTTGTGCTTGTTTCCAATGTTCTTCCAGTATTTCAAGTAGACTGACGTATGTGAGTTTTGTTTTATTATTTATTTTATTTATATATTATTATTATTTTTTTAGGGAGAGTGGATGTGATATTGTTTGCAGAAGGACTGTGGACGTGGTGTGTTGATAAATGTTGATAGAAAGGGTGTCCAATATTATAGTAGAAACAAAATCATGAAAAGATCCATCATATTAGCCCTTGTCTTTAAACAAGATCAATCTTGAACCTGGAAAACTTCGTGGTTTAGAACTTCCAATTTCAGTAAAATTTTAAATTAAGTCGAGATGGAAGACAGAGAAGTTATTTTCAACACGAGTATATGAATAATAATAAAATATGAGTGAATCTGCTTTCACCAGTTCTAGTAATAACACTTTCTTGTTATTGTAATAGTATATAACTTTATTGTGCGGTTGAGGTGTTTAGCTGAAGATGGTTTGACTCGCGGTTTTGTGCGTAACAGGTATCGCTTCTCGGCCTTTTGGCTAAGATCAAAGTGTAGTATCTGTTCTTATCAGCTTAATATCTGATACGATCCCCATGTGGGATCTACGATATTAATCTGATTTTTGGACTATGGCGAAGTGCTAGGGGCTTGCTCCACCTTTGCCGCGGATCGGCCCGGTATTGCAGTACCTCCGGGATCGGTCCATTCCCTTCGGGGATAATAAAACGCTATGAAATTGTGCAAATGTCTGATAGGTTCTAGAATAGCAGCTGACTAGATTATATATATATTATTTATTATATATATATATATATATGTGTAATCGGTATTACTCAAATGTCTGATAGGTTCTTCTAGCATAGCAGCTGACTAGATTATATATATGTATGTGTAATCGGTATTACTGACATTTTGAGTAGTATTTTTTCCATTGTAATACTCTAGTATAGTGGATGTGGGGCGTGTACGTGGGTTTCGCATGTTATGTTTGCGGTCATCTAACAAGTCAAAACATCCACCAGCCTCTCCTGCCTTCAGTAGCAGGTTGTAATGACAACGCTAGACGTCATTTTCTTTAAGATGGTTAAGTATACATTGGATTTCGCAATTTAGGATTAGTTTTTCCTCTGAATATTCTAACGTGAAAAGTATACCATTTGTCGTGTTTTAACTTTTTATGTAAATCTTGATGTTATACTGACTTAATTTATCCCCGATACTTCTTTTTTTCCCACCTTCGTAAGTATGCCCCTTTGTCTCGTACTTATTGAACGTGACCTAACCTAGGAAAAGGCATTCTATTGCAAATGTCTGATAGGTTCTTCTAGCATAGCAGCTGACTAGATTATATATATGTATGTGTAATCGGTATTACTGACATTTTGAGTAGTATTTTTTCCATTGTAATACTCTAGTATAGTGGATGTGGGGCGTGTACGTGGGGTTTCGCATGTTATGTTTGCGGTCATCTAACAAGTCAAAACATCCACCAGCCTCTCCTGCCTTCAGTAGCAGGTTGTAATGACAACGCTAGACGTCATTTTCTTTAAGATGGTCAAGTATACATTGGATTTCGCAATTTAGGATTAGTTTTTCCTCTGAATATTCTAACGTGAAAAGTATACCATTTGTCGTGTTTTAACTTTTTATGTAAATCTTGATGTTATACTGACTTAATTTATCCCCGATACTTCTTTTTTTCCCACCTTCGTAAGTATGCCCCTTTGTCTCGTACTTATTGAACGTGACCTAACCTAGGAAAAGGCATTCTATTGCAGAGTGCAGGAATAACACTTATCATAGGATCAGAACGCCATGTCATATAAAGCTGTCAATGTAACCACCGCGCAAACTTTATTTGCTGCCTATACGTGTACAAAATCTTGCCCTTATTTGTAATATGTATTACTTAACATCATAACCATAGCATTAGACCAAAATCCTATGAGTTTTGCATTATACCAGTGTTGATGTGACCTTTATACCTAAGTTAGCCATTATTGCCGTTACACTAAGTTTTCTGCCGTGACCAATATGATCTAGAGGAGACATCCCTTAACTGAATGTTTATAAATCATTCCTCTGCATTTCAGAAAGAGTTTTCTGTCTTGTATTTGCATGAAAGATGAATAATTTACAATTTGAAAACACTAGTTAATAAAACAACTGGATCATGTAATGATACTTGGAAAAACTTTATGATGTATACTTATCTATTGATCTTTATATCTCCTTTAAGGGGGAGTATCCAAAACAAGGCACACCAAGGTTCATGGAAACACTACTTTCTCGTCCCTCTCTTTTCATAGAATAGACAGAAGAGCTTCCCACACCCCAAGGTTTTTTTTTATTTGTCAATGTAAGTTAAGGTTTGGTGAACTTAGGTTTTGTTATGTTATGTTAATTTAGAAGATATCAAATTTTTAGATGACCAAAAATCGGGAATTGGGCGAGATGCAGACGCCATTTTTTCGTAGTCACATACTAGGTTTTGTAATAGTGCAATGGGCGTTCGTCAATGGGTCATTGTTAGTTTATGTTAATGATTCTAGCACCTTATTTAAATTATTGTAATTCGTCTTCCCACGAGTCGCCAAGCTTGTTGGGGTGATAAGGTTAACTTATTACATATGCATTTACGACGGAAATGTATGTCAAAACCATTCGAAATATCAATATCTTTACGAAATTTTTATTTATATCCAGGTGCATTCTGGTGAAGATGTGAAATTATATATATATATATATATATATATATATATATATATATATATATATATATATATATATATATATATATATATATATATATATGCTTTATGGGAGATTGCGTTTGCGCATCCCCCTTCATACAGCATAAATGAACTAATAATACTTATAAATCTAGATTGAGATTCCTGGTGGGACAGAATGACGGATATATATATATATATATATATATATATATATATATATATATATATATATATATATATATATATATATATATATATATATATATATATATATATATATATATATATATATATATATATATATATATATTATATTATATTATATTATATTATATTATATTATATTATATTATATTATATATATATATATATATATATATATATATATATATATATATATATATATATATATATATATATATATAAGCTTTATGGGGGATTGCGTTCGCGCATCCCCCTTCATACAGCATAAATGAACTAATAATACTTATAAATCTAGATTGAGATTCCTGGTGGGACAGAATGACGGATATATATATATATATATATATATATATATATATATATATATATATATATATATATATAAATATAAATATAAATATAAATATATATATATATATAATATAAATATAAATATAAATATAAATATAATATATATATATATATATATATATATATATATATATATATATATATATATATATATCCTTCATTCTGCCTCACCATGAATGTCAATCTAGATTTATAAGTATTAGTGATGGGCGCTTTGTGAACGAGTCGGTTCATAGAGCCGGCTCTTCCAGGTGAACGAGAAGAGCCGGATCTTTCTCGAGAGCCGTTTGGGATTTTTTTGAGAGCCGTTAATTTTTTTCTTCTAGTTTTTCCATATTTTTGCAATTTTCTAACAAAATGCAAAAATTGCCGATTGTTAATAATTATAGTAATGATAATAATAATAATACTTACGAGAATGAAGCCTATTCATAGAAATTATAGTAATAGTTAAGTTACCCTTTCAAGTTAACAAAGAAAACTGTATTTACAAGTGCTTTGGCCTCTAGCAAAGAGGGGTAACTCAACACATAAAACACATATATATGAATAATTCAGAAAATATATGGTGTATATGGCAGGCCAATGATGTGGAATGTACACTATAATATTCCCTACAACATATCGGTAAATGAAGACAATCTGATAATATTAAGAGGTCAAATTAAATTATAGAACTCGTCTCAAAATAGTGTACATATCGTACAAATCAAGTATATTTTTTTCCATAGTTAATTTTTTAACACACAACTCATTTTCTCATTATAGCTCGAGAACCATAAGGTATACGTACAATGACTACGAATAGACAGAGTGAATAGGAATCCAACTTTCTGTTGCAACATTTAAAAATGAAATTACTCTTTATATAAAAGGAATTTTTTCTTTCTTTCATAACCTGAGTAAAATAAAAATAAAATAACTACACTAGCTGATACGCCTTTTAAAAATATTTAAATGATTATAGGTGCATTTTTTGTCAAACTAATCGTAAGGTTTTTTCCTTATAACTCGAAAACTATGAAATTGACGTAAAATGATTAGGAGTAATTAGGGAAGTTAAATGAAACAAGCTTTCTTTTCATTCTATTGAAAATGAAACTCAATGATAAATGACCATGGAAATTTTTCTTTTTCTTAACTATTAGCGTTATTCAAAATCAGACTACACCAGCTGAAAGGCCTTTTGAAGGTAAGAAAATAACTATTTAACATAATTTTTGTCAAACTAGTATTTAACATTTCGTTTTGTAAAAACGAAAACTATGGAGTTTAAGTCAAAAAATCTGCGAATAATTAAAATAAGGAAATAAATATATATAATTTTTGGGCCATCAGAACATGTACAGTTTATAAATAATGAAAAAAAAAAAAAAAAAATTTTTTGGCGTAAAGTTAGATTAAATTACATGATTTGATAGAACTTTTAAAATTACATCAATTAGCATAAGTGCATTCTTTCTGTACGACTAATATTTACGCGATAAAAGACAAGTTAACTACGTTGATAATTTGAGGGGTGGTAGGGTACCCCACCACCCCTCAAACTCGCATTACATAACAGTCAACCGTCGCGGGCGCTCTCTCTCTCTCTCTCTGATATATAAATGTTAAATAAGAAAGAAAATAGATAGTGTGTGTGTGTGTGTGTGTGTGTGTGTGTGTGTGTGTGTGTGTGTGTGACCATGAACGAAAAATTGTCTGAGTCTCTCTCTCTCTGTATATGTGTATATGTATGTATGTATAGGTGTGTATGTATGTATGTATATGTATGTGTATATGCATTGTATGTATGAAGTACTTTGATTTGTGTCTACGCTTATATTGTATGTGTATGCATGTACGTATGTATGTATGTGTGTATGTATGTATGTATGTTCATGTGTGTATGCAGGTATATGTATGTATAAATGTAATGTATATATGTGTTTGTACGTATGTGTGTATGCATGTATGTATGTATGGATGGATGGATGGATGGATGTACGTATGTATGTAAGAATTACATTTATGTTTGTTTGTATGTGTGTGTATGTATTTAATATTAATTGTGTCTATGAATGTGATTGTATGTATGATGATACTATATTTGTGATTTTGTTATGTTGGTTATATGTTCACAAATGTGCGTATGTTTCTGTGTGTATATATACTGAATTTGGTTTCTTGGATTATGTGTGTATATTAATGTATGCATATGTTTATGGGTAAAATGTACGATTTACGATTTAAAGGTTTATTATGTAATAATGTACACTTATACATGGCACATATATACAAATATACATGTTACGCAAAGCGGGGAGCCCGCCGGTGGAGTAGTGAGTCAAGACACGGCGGTGTGTCCCGCGCGTGGCTTGTCTGTTACTGGTGGGTGGTGGCGGTCCTCACCACCCGTCTTCACGATTTACGATTTAAAGGTTTATTGTGTAAAAAAATATACAGTATATACATAATTAAACAATATACATATACATCAAATACACAAAGCGGGCATCAGCCCGCCGGTGGCGTTGCGAGGACTGGTCCTCGCCGTCCTCTGTGCTGTGGCGGACAGCTGTTGTGTCGTGATCAGCGGGGCGGAGATGCCGCCCGGAGCACCCGTAGTGAGGCGTGGTCAGCGGGGCGGAGGTGCACTCCGGAGGGTGATGGGTGGTGACTTCAGCATGCCTGCTCTCCATCTTGGTGGTGGGAGGCGACTGGGTGGAGGGAACGCTGGCGTGGACCCCTCGGGTTGGGTGGTGGCTGGAGGCCGCTCTCGGAGATGGCGGTGACCGTTTCCTGGCGGAGGAGAGCGTCCAGGTCCTCCAGCCTGGCGGGGGCGTGGTCAGGGCGGTCGAGCAGCTTCGCCAGCAGCTGCATCATCCGCGCCATGATGCAATTCACCACCACTCGAGTCTCCTCGCTGAGGGTGATAGGCACGCCGTGGAGAGGGTCACTCGGGGCCATGTCCCTCCTCCTCGCCGTCGTCACGGGGGCACGGGGGCAGTGTGGCTGGCGGGGCGTGGCTCCGCTCTGGTGGGTTTGCTGGGGGGGGGCAGGGATGTCTGTCTCCATGGCTGCTCGGCGCACCTGTGTTTCCCCGCTTCTCACCTGGGTGTGGTCCCTGGGGGCCGGCTCGCTAATCCTCCCTTCCGGCCTTGGCGCCGGCTGGGATGAGGGGTCTGGGGACGGCCGCGCCTGGACCCACGCTGACCTGACTGGAGGTGGGGCGGGAACAAAGGCTTGCCACCGCTGCTGTTGCTGGGCCCTCGACCGAGGCTGGCCGCGTGGTGGAAGCTGGTGCTGTTGCGTGGCCTGCGGCTGGTCCCGCTGTGCCTGCTGGTGCTGTTGCTGGTGGGCGGCCTGCTGCCGTGGTTGGTCGCGTGGTGCCTCGGGGCGGCGTTGTTGTCGCCGTCTTGCTAGCGTCTGGGGATGCTGCTGCTGGCGGTTGGGCCGGGGAAGCCTGCGGAGGCGTTCAGGGCACTGGGGATTCCACGCGTGGTGGCTTTTCCCACAGTTGGGACACTTGGCTGTGGTAGCCTCATTTGCCTTGTGGCGGGTGATGCACTCCTCCGTCGGGTGGGGCAAGCTGCACACGCCACACCTGACCGTGTGCGCACATCGAGCCTGGAGGTGGTTGAAGCGCTGACACTTATAGCACCTCACAGGCTCTCCTTGGTAGGGGCGCAGGGAGTACTTACCCCAGCAGCCGAGGTCCAGCTTGGCGGGCGGCGGCCCCACAAAGACAAGCAGCACCTGCCTAGTGGGCAACTTGCCCCTCCAGGAGCGCAGACGCTGGGCGGAGGCCACTTGTGGGTGCGCTTCTACCGCATCGAGGGGGAGGTCCAGCGGGTAGCGCTCGAGCAGCACCTTGCGCCTCCGTTCACTGGGGTTAAGGAGGAGCACCCTACTCCCCTCCTCCGCCATGTGGCGCAGGAGCGCCGCGGAGTCTACATCCTTGGGCGTGAGGATGTACTCACCCTGTAGGTTGAGCCTCACCTCCATCTTCAGGCTTGGGTGCTCATCCTCGAGGGCGGTGATGGCTTGGTAGGCGCTGCCATGGTCCCCCTGGCTGCCCAGCTTGAACTTGGGCCGCGGGGGCTGCTGGTGGCGGGCGTGTCTGCCCCTGGTGACGGTAGTCCATTCCTGGCCCTGGTCACTGTCACCATCCTGCTGCTGCTGCTGCCCCTCGTCGCTGGCGATGGACAGATCACAGTCTGCGCCGTCGGTGTCGTCCTCCAGCATGTCAGGCAGGCGGCTGGTGTGGGCGAGGCGTCCTCGTCGTGGCTGCTGTCCTCCATTAGGTCATGCTGGCAGCTGCGGGCCGCCTTCCGTGGTGTCCCGTGTTTCTCGGGGGAAGATGAGGGAGACAGCGCACGTGCCCTTTTCCCCGAACTGTCGCTATGCACGGGGAAGTCTAGTGGCATACTGGTTGCCATGTTAATATAATCCTGGTGGTTCACAGTTAACACTGCACTGCAAGGTCACGCACCTAGGCTAACCTGACCTGACTCGGGAGCGAGAGCGACGTGCGTCCTCTCTCCGTGAAGGTCAGGTCAAGACGGTAAAATGTATATTCTACAATGGATTATATTTAGGTCTTTAGTTTGTGAAACATTGGCGTGCGTTTATGTTTAAATTTTTTCAAAACTGATCAGGTTTGTATAAAAGCTGCTGCTTAACAGACCTAGCCTGATTGCAGAAATTATTGTATATTAATATATTGTAAAAACAAAAAAAGGCCAATAAATATCAGTATCTCTCTCTCTCATAGAAATGTTAAATAAGAAAGAAAATAAATAGTATGTTTGTGTGTGTGTGTGTGTGTGAACGAAAAATTCTCTCTCTCTGATAGATAAATATTAAATGAAAAAGAAAATAGATCATGTTTGTGTGTGTGTGTGTGTGTGTGTGTGTGTGTCCGCCAAATAACAGGCGAGGCAAGTCCACATATGTGCCTCAGTAAGCCTACTGTCGCCAACGGTTAATGATAAAAAATATTTGGTTTAAATTAAACATTTTTTGAAAGCTTTTTCACCTTTCCTTAAATAAATAGGTATTGAAAGCTAACTAGCAAAGCTATCCTAAGAAATTTCTTCTAAATTATAAAGACTATAAACAGAATATGTGGAACTACTTATAAAAAAAAGTATTTGAGCTGAAAGAGCCGGCTCTTATGAGTGAACGAGAACGAAAGACTCGGTTCTCGGAAAAGAGCCGGAACGTCCATCACTAATAAGTATTATTAGTTCATTTATGCTGTATGAAGGGGGATGCGCGAACGCAATCCCCCACTACCAAAAATATCGCACTCGAGTTAACCACATTTGGGTTAATCGCAAGGGTCAGCAACGCCGGAGTGCAATGGCGAGCCTCGCCCTGGGAAAACCGCCTTTATGATCACGGTGTCTCCTGTGCCAGGTAAGTATGCCTAGAGCGAAAACTGCAACTATCCAACCAAATCTAACTGAACACCTACTGAACATACTAAATTGTTATGGAAGGAATAGTTTTTAACAAACTTTTATTCAGGTTTTTTGTTTTCATTCCTCAAAACAATAAAATGAATTCATGCTCGTTTCTTTAATCATAAATAAATAAATAAATAAATAAATAAATAAATAAATAAATAATATATATATATATATATATATATATATATATATATATATATATATATATATATATATATATATATATATATATATATATATATATATATATGGTAATACAATTATAATTTAAATCATTCAAATCAAATTGACTTTATAATACTACAAATAATTTAAAGGCAGATATTTCCAAAGCAAGTATTTATAAAATGCACTTTTTCTGAACTATAAATCAGTGTTATTACACAATAATGTTGGAGGTTGTAAGAATTCTAACATCGTTATCTTTGCCATTCGTAAAAGGCTACCAAGGAGGAAGACCGATGGTCTGAGAAGCTAAGCTGCTCCTCTGTATATTCTATGAAAAGATGGGGAAGGGAGAGTAGTTTCCATGAGCCCTGGTGTGCCTTGTTTTGGATACTCCCTTTAAGGAGATTACAACTGCTATAAGGATAAAGTTGCCACACACACACACAATTTGACGATTATATATATATATATATATATATATATATATATATATATATATATATATATATATATATATATATATATATACATACATACATACATACATACATACATACATACATACATACATACATATATATATATATATATATATATATATATATATATATATATATATATATATATATATATATTATATATATATCATTTTGATTAAAATTGACTTTACAATATTACAAATAATTTAAAGACATGTTTCCAATGCAAGCATTTATAGAATGCAATTTTTCACAACTATAAATCAGTGTTATTACTTTATAGTGTTGGAGACTGTAAGAATTCTAACTTCGTTATCCCTGCGGTTCGTAAAAGACTGTAAAGGAGGAAGAGCGATAATCTGAGAAGCTCCTCCTCTGTACATTTTATGAAAAGAGTAGGGGAGAGAAGTTTCCATGAGACCTGGTGTGCCTTGTTTTGGATACTGTCATATTGCTTAATTCGGGCCGGAGCCATTAATGGTTGATGATGAAGAGATAGAGTATGCCAAGAAAGGAAGACTACTTGGCGATTTTGTACACTCGTATAGGCAGGAAATTTGCGCGGTGGTTACATTGACAGCCTTTAATGACTGATGATAACGCATGGCGTTCTGACCCTATGATAAGTGTTATTCCTGCACTCTACAATAGTATGCCTTTTCCTAAACTTTTACCGGTGATATGTCACGTTCAATAAGGACGAAGTAAAAAGGCATATATATTAAGTAAGGTGGGGAAAAAAAGTTTCAGGGATAAATTAGGTTGCCATTATAACAAAGATTTACATGAAAACACGATCAATGGCATACTTTTCACCAGTTAGAATATTCAGAGGAAAAACTAATCCTAAATTGCGAAACTCAATGTTTACTTAAGTAGGACATGTTAAAAGAAATTGACGCCTTGCGTTGTCATTACGACCTGCTCCAGAGGGCCTCCGGAGAGGCAGGTGGATGTTTGCATTGCGAGGCGACCGCAAACATACCAAACCCACGTCCACGTCCACATCCACTATAGGCCTCTTCTATTTGTTCTCAATAATCTACTCCGGATTCTGCTCTGAATCCGAATCTGTTTTGGATTAATTGGGTGCAAATTAGAACAGCAGAATCTGTTTTGGATTCACTGGATCAAAACAATAACAATGAGAGGCCAGTCGCTGCCCAGCCGTCACACTAGTCACTTCTCCGAGGAAGTGTTGAGAGTTACAACTTTAATTTCCTGATGCATTTAGGGTGACAGCGGCATCCCTAATTATCACCAACCTGCTTATTGTACAATAAAAAATCTTTATATAACTAAATGTGTTATTGAAAACACCATTAGATTCTTGAAAAAGTAGATTCAAGTCTGATGAACCTCAAGGTTAACCTTGACAGTTACACCTATTATTTCTTTACAAATACTGCTCCACCTCTTTATTATAAATATACTATACATAGTGTACTCAACATATCTGTGAAGGTTTCTGGCGGTGCTCACCATTTTTTACCTCGCAAAACTTCTTTGAAATTATGATAGGTTATATTAGGTTGGTTAGATTATGTCAAGTTATGGTTATGTTAAAATTGTTAGGTTACGGTTAGGTTCGATTATATAAAATTTTTACATTTTATCACCCGGAAGTTAGGGTTCGCAAATTAGTTCTTTTTTGGGGTATTAAAATGTAAAATTCTTATGTAACCGAACCGCACCAAACCTAACTTAACATAACCATAACATAACCGCAAACTAACCTAATAACCTTAACCTAACCATAACTTAACCAACATAACATAACTTCAAAGACGTTTTGCGAGGTAAATAATGGTAAGCATCCCCTAAAACCTTCACAGATGTGTTGAGTACACTATGTATAGCATGGAAGACTTCATATATATAATAAAGAGGTGGAGCAGTAGTTGTAAAGAAATACCCCTTATTTTTTTATGTCTAATCTGTAGCGCCGATAGGCTTTCCCTGGTTAGGTTAGATTTGGGTAAAACTTTACTTTTACATCCAGCCAAAAAACCTTACATTCCCACATGTCCTCATGTTTATTGGGAGAAGATGGGGAATGGGGATATCTTATTAACTATTTATTTGGGACGGTAATGAGTGTCAGAATCATTTGTGTATATCAATGTAGAGTAGAGCTTCCCCTTAACCAAAATAAACTTTGGGGATATCTTATTTCTATTCATATGCTACGGTTATACATATTTTTGTACCTACACAAACATTTATGCAGACTTTTTGTACCATTTAATCTCTTTCGCGTACAAGTAAGTTGTTTTCTTGGGAGTATATATCAAAATTCAAAGAAAATAAATAATCCGGTTAGAGGCTGCTGTTATATCTCCTTTGTTTCTGGTATTCATCACCATTATTATACAATTTTAAGCCTACAGTAGTATTTCTGAAACATTTTTCCACCACTTAATATCTTTCTCGTATATATACAGTTTTTATTGGAGGTATATAATAATAGATTCCGAGAAGAGGCTGCTGTTATATATCTTTGTTTTTGATATTCACCACTATTATACAATTCTGTGCCTACAGTAACATTTCTCTACCGCTTACTATCTTCCTCGTATATATACACTGTTTTATTGGAGGTATATATCAATATTAACTTATGAGAAGAGGCTGGCGCAAAAAATCCGCGAACGAGTGTCGTCTGCTATAACCCACCTTCCAAATCAGATTCGACGGATTCAGGAATCTGTTACAGATCACGGGTTAAGATGATAAATAGAACACGATTTCGCGGCTAAGCCCCGCACAGATTCAGTGATCTGAAATGGATTCACGCAAATAGAAGAGAACTTATGATAACAGTATTCAAGTGGAAATAGCACTTAAATCAGTACAACAATGATACCGCTATTACGTATGCGAACAATACATACAATACGAAATTCTGTCTGTTTATGAAGCCCACTTAGTGGACCAATAAAAATTGATTAAGACTCATTGAGTTGCTCCCCTCCACGGAAATCTTTAGTAAAAGGCGAAAGATTTATGCGTTTTGAAGGGAAACCAGAGTTAATTCACAACGCGATTTTCTGGACCAACACATGATGTACTAAATAGGAACAAGGACTTTACTTCCGAGCAAGAAGGTAATAGGACCTAAAGAAATATGCAACAATTATTCCTAAGAGCTTTTTTATCTTATTTGTATTATATTTCCTTACAAATGATTTTGATCCAAATAAAAAAAATCATAATTCTTTTCTCTAAACAGTAATGTCTGCTCCTGATATAATATTTCATCCAACAAGTGATCCTTCTTGTCCGTAAACACGGCTTTGAAGAGGGTGTATGTACTGATTTACATGTATCTGTTAAAAGACTTGGGACTTTTTCATCCACCACAACTGCAACTGCAAATAGGTTTTTTTTTTTTTTATACATAGGAACACATAGGAAGAACAAACAGCAACAGGCCTACTGGCCATTAGGAGGCTGTTTGTGATGTAGACTGTAGCAGTATCCCTTAGAACAGGCGCGATTTCTCTTCACCCGCTGCAGTGTGTGTATTTTAGAGCCGAAAGAGCCAGCTCTATAGAGTGAAGGAGAACGAAAGAATTGCTCCCTGAAAGAGCCGGAATCTAGTGATGTGTCGTTCGTGAACTAATCGGTTCATAGATAATGATAATAATAATAATACTTACGAGTATGAGGCCTAGTTATTGAAATGATAGTAAAATAATTGAGTTTCCCCTTCAAGTTAACAAAGAAAACTGTATTTCCAAGTGCCTTGCCCTCTAGCAAAGAGGGATAACTCAACACACAAAACACATATATATAAATTATTCAAAAAATATATGGTGCATATGGCAGGCCAATAATGTAGAATGTACACTACAATATTCCCTACAACATATCGGTAAATGAAGACAATCTGATAATATTAAGGTTAAATTAAATTATTGAGCTCGTCTCAAAACGTCTTTCATACAGTGTAAGTGTTGTACTAACCAAGTATATTTTTTAACACAAAACTGATTTTCTCATTATAGCTCGAGAACTATAAGGTATACGTACAATGACTACGAATAGCCAGAGTGAATATGAACCAAACTTTGTTGCGACATTTACAAATGAAATTACTCTTCATATAATAAAGGAAATATTTTTTAAATTACCTGTATAATAAAAAAACGTTTTTTCCTTATAACTCGAAAACTATGAAATTGACGTTAAATGACTAGGAGTAATTAGGGAAATTAAATGAAACAAGCTTTATTTTCATTCTATTGAAAATGAAACTCAATGATAAATGACCATCGAACATTTTTCCCCCTAAACTATTAGCGTTATTCAAAATCAGACTACACCAGCTGAAAGGCCTTTTGAAGGTAAGAAAATAACTATTGAACATCATTTTTGTCAAACTAGTATTTAACGTTTTGTTTTGTAGAAACGAAAACTGGAGTTTACGTTAAAAAATCTGCGAATAATTAAAGTAAGGAAATAAAGAAAAAAAATTTTTGGACCATCAGAACACGCAGTTTATATATAATGAAAACAAATAAAAAAATTTTTTTAGCGTAAATTTAGATTAAATTACATGATTTTATAGAACTTTTAAAATTACATCAAATAGCCTAAGTGCATTTTTTCTGTACGACTAACATTTACGCGACAAAAGACAAGTTAACTACGTTGATAATTTGAGGGGTGGTGGGTTACGTAACGGTCAACCGCCAACAGTTCCCGCGCTCTCTCTGATATATAAATGTTAAATAAGAAAGAAAATAGATAGTATGTTTGTGTATGTGACCATGAACGAAAAAATATCTGAGTCTCTCTCTCTCTGATAGATACATATTAAATGAGAAAGAAAATAGATAATATGTTTGTGTTTGTGTGTGTGTGTCTGTCCGCCAAATAACAGGCGAGGCAAGTCCATATGTGCCTCAGTAAGCCTACTGTCGCCAACGGTTAATGATATAATAAAAAATTGGTTTAAATTAAAATAAAAAAATTTTGAAAGATTTTTCACCTTTCCTTAAATCAGTAGGTATTGAAAACTAACTAGCCAAGCTATCCTAACTTCCTAAGTAATTCCTTCTAAATTATAAAGGCTATAAACAGAATATGTGGAACTACTTAAAAAAAAAGTATTTGAGAGCCGGCTTTATTGAGTGAACGAGAACGAAAGACTCGATTCTCTGAAAAGAGCCGGAATGCCCATCACTAGTATTTAAAGGCAATACTACACCTCAGCGGGCGATGGACCTCATCACGGCCAAGTGCGAGGAGCTGGGCCTCAAAATCTCAGCTGAGAAGTCTCGAGCCATGGCCATCAGAGCAGCCACTCCGGCCGACCGGCTGAGCGTCCAGGGCATCGGACTGGCCTGGACTGGCTGCTACCAGTACCTCGGGGTGTGGCTGGACTCACGACTGTCCTTCGCGGCGCAGCTCACATACCTGAGGGAAAGGACGCAGGCCAGGCTGAATCTCATGAGGGCCATGACGCGGCCTGGCGCGGGGGCTACCTACGACGTCCTGCGCTTGTACTACGTGCAGGCGGTGCGCTCCTTGGTAGACTACAGCGCACCCGTCCTCACCTCGCTCTCCCCCAGCCAGCAGACGCGGCTGGAGGTAGTGCAGAACAGCGCGATGAGGACCATGCTGGGAGCGCCAAGGTGGTGCAGCGCCTGCGTGATGCAGAGCGAGGCCAAACTGGTGCCCCTCGCCACCAGGGTGGACTACATCGCGACCTGCCAGGTGGTCCGGATCCTTCACCGCGACGCGGAGGGCCTCGTGCAGCGGAGGCTCCGGATGGCCGTGGCACAGGACAGCGAGTGCCTCCGTGGTAACCCATGGCTCGCCAACATCTCACGGGCCGCTAGCGTCCTCGACTGCGTGGAAAGTTGGCCCTGGCAGTGGCAGGAGGCCGATGTCCCCGCCCCCACCTTCCGCGCCCTGCCCCCGTGGGAGCCACCCGCCGCGGAGTTCACCGCTACACCCTTTCCAGTCAGCAAGGCCCTCTGCATCCCCCAGGAGATGCAGCAGTGCGCTCTCATGGCCATGGAGGAGATCACGAAGCCGGGCGGTGCTGTTTACTTTACCGACGGCTCTGTGGATCCTGAGCACGGTACGTCGGGCGCCGCGGCCATCACCGGGGGCACGCAGTTGTCGTGGAGGACGTCGGACCACTGCTCTTTCCTCCAGACCGAGTTGGTGGCCATCCTCCACACCCTCGAGCACGCCCACCGTCGACCAGGGGCGACGGTGTTCATCTACACAGACTCCCTGGCCGCGCTGGAGGTCCTGCAGCAGCCACACCACAGCGACAACGTGCGGCTCATCACCTCCATACTGGGCAGCCTGCAGAGTCTGGTCGCGCAGGGGAGGCGGGCCAGGCTGCACTGGATTCCCAGCCACGTGGGGATTCGGGGCAACGAGGCTGCTGACGAGGCCGCCAAACGAGCCGCCGCAGGCCCCACCATCACCAGGCACGTGCCGCCCAGCCGGCAGCAGGTGAAGGCGCGGGCGAGGCGAGCCGCGGCCCAACACACCCATCAGAGGCACCGGGAGCTGGAGGCCAGCAAGAGGCAGGCGGCCTGGTACACCGCTGCCACGGACTACCCCCTCGATGCCGCCCGGCAACAGCCCAGAGAGGACGGCGTGCTGCTATAGCGTGTCAGACTCGGGTACTGCACCCGGGAACAGCTGGACGAGGACTTTGAGGGACAGGAGTGTGCCCACTGCGGAAGGCACAGCCGTCTTCCGTTGGTGCACTACCTCCTGTCCTACCCCGCCACCGCCCGCCTGAGACCGGTGCCAGCTGCAGCCGCTCAACCTGCCGCCGGCGGCCTCTTGAGCAGGCGCGAGGTGAAGGCTGCCCTCCTGGTCCGTCACACCCCTCCAGACCTGTTGCTGGAGGTGCTCAGAGCAGCACTGCTGCCTCACCACCACGTGTCCCTCTTGGAGCAGGACAGGCACTCCCTCACTGGCGGGCTGACGCCCGCATTGTACTGTGCAAATTTTATATATATTGACCTCATGTATGTGATTTTGTACTTGTACAATAAACCTAAACAAACAGTACACAGTACACAACTACTCGCGCAATGCAACAATGGTAAGATAATGTAGTAAATGTATATCTGTAATGTACATTTTCAAGTTAGCTGCTACAACCAAAGCCAAACCTTTCCAACAATTGTATAAGGTTTAGTTTGGTAACGTTAGTTTTATTTGAATGTTTTATTATCCCCGAAGGGAATGGACCGATCCCGGAGGTACTGCAATACCGGGCCGATCCGCGGCAAAGGTGGAGCAAGCCCCTAGCACTTCGCCATAGTCCAAAAATCAGATTAATATCGTAGATCCCACATGGGGATCGTATCAGATATTAAGCTGATAAGAACAGATACTACACTTTGATCTTAGCCAAAAGGCCGAGAAGCGATACCTGTTACGCTGATGATTTAAAGGTTTATTATGTAATAATGTACACTTATACATGGCACATATATACAAATGTACATGTTACACAAAGCGGGGAGCCCGCCGGTGTAGTAGTGAGTCAAGACACGGCGGTGTGTCCCGCGCGTGGCTTGTCTGTTACTGGTGGGTGGTGGCGGTCCTCACCACCCGTCTTCACGATTTACGATTTAAAGGTTTATTGTGTAACAAAATATACAGTATATACATAATTAAACAATACACATATACATCAAATACACAAAGCGGGCATCAGCCAGCCGGTGGCGTTGCGAGGACTGGTGCTCGCCGTCCTCTGTGCTGTGGCGGACAGCTGTTGTGTCGTGATCAGCGGGGCGGAGATGCCGCCCGGAGCACCCGTAGTGAGGCGTGGTCAGCGGGGCGGAGGTGCACTCCGGAGGGTGGTGGGTGGTGACTTCAGCATGCCTGCTCTCCATCTTGGTGGTGGGAGGCGACTGGGTGGAGGGAACGCTGGCGTGGGTCCCTCGGGTTGGGTGGTGGCTGGAGGCCGCTCTCGGAGATGGCGGTGACCGTTTCCTGGCGGAGGAGAGCGTCCAGGTCCTCCAGCCTGGCGGGGGCGTGGTCAGGGCGGTCGAGCAGCTTCGCCAGCAGCTGCATCATCCGCGCCATGATGCAATTCACCACCACTCGAGTCTCCTCGCTGAGGGTGATAGGCACGCCGTGGAGAGGGTCACTCGGGGCCATGTCCCTCCTCCTCGCCGTCGTCACGGGGGCACGGGGGCAGTGTGGCTGGCGGGGCGTGGCTCCGCTCTGGTGGGTGGGGGGGTTTGCTGGGGGGGCAGGGATGTCTGTCTCCATGGCTGCTCGGCGCACCTGTGTCTCCCCGCTTCTCACCTGGGTGTGGTCCCTGGGGGCCGGCTCGCTAATCCTCCCTTCCGGCCTTGGCGCCGGCTGGGATGAGGGGTCAGGGTCTGGGGACGGCCGCGCCTGGACCCACGCTGACCTGACTGGAGGTGGGGCGGGAACAAAGGCTTGCCACCGCTGCTGTTGCTGGGCCCTCGACCGAGGCTGGCCGCGTGATGGAAGCTGGTGCTGTTGCGTGGCCTGCGGCTGGTCCCGCTGTGCCTGCTGGTGCTGTTGCTGGTGGGCGACCTGCTGCCGTGGTTGGTCGCGTGGTGCCTCGGGGCGGCGTTGTTGTCGCCGTCTTGCTAGCGTCTGGGGATGCTGCTGCTGGCGGTTGGGCCGGGGAAGCCTGCGGAGGCGTTCAGGGAACTGGGGGTTCCACGCGTGGTGGCTTTTCCCACAGTTGGGGCACTTGGCTGTGGTAGCCTCGTTTGCCTTGTGGCGGGTGATGCACTCCTCCGTCGGGTGGGGCAAGCTGCACACGCCACACCTGACCGTGTGCGCACATCGAGCCTGGAGGTGGTTGAAGCGCTGACACTTATAGCACCTCACAGGCTCTCCTTGGTAGGGGCGCAGGGAGTACTTACCCCAGCAGCCGAGGTCCAGCTTGGCGGGCGGCGGCCCCACAAAGACAAGCAGCACCTGCCTAGTGGGCAACTTGCCCCTCCAGGAGCGCAGACGCTGGGCGGAGGCCACTTGCGGGTGCGCTTCTACCGCATCGAGGGGGAGGTCCAGCGGGTAGCGCTCGAGCAGCATCTTGCGCCTCCGTTCACTGGGGTCAAGCAGGAGCACCCTACTCCCCTCCTCCGCCATGTGGCGCAGGAGCGCCGCGGAGTCTACATCCTTGGGCGTGAGGATGTACTCACCCTGTAGGTTGGGCCTCACCTCCATCTTCAGGCTTGGGTGCTCATCCTCGAGGGCGGTGATGGCTTGGTAGGCGCTGCCATGGTCCCCCTGGCTGCCCAGCTTGAACTTGGGCCGCGGGGGCTGCTGGTGGCGGGCGTGTCTGCCCCTGGTGACGGTTGTCCATTCCTGGCCCTGGTCACTGTCACCATCCTGCTGCTGCTGCTGCTGCCCCTCGTCGCTGGCGATGGACAGATCACAGTCTGCGCCGTCGGTGTCGTCCTCCAGCATGTCAGGCAGGCGGTTACTGGCGGCTGGTGTGGGCGAGTCGTCCTCGTCGTGGCTGCTGTCCTCCATTAGGTCACGCTGGCAGCTGCGGGCCGCCTTCCGTGGTGTCCCGTGTTTCTCGGGGGAAGATGAGGGAGACAGCGCACGTGTCCTTTTCCCCGAACTGTCGCTATGCACGGGGAAGTCTAGTGGCATACTGGTTGCCATGTTAATATAATCCTGGTGGTTCACAGTTAACACTGCACTGCAAGGTCACACATGTGTGGGGGTGCACAGGGCCGCGGCGAGGTCACGCACCTAGGCTAACCTGACCTGACTCGGGAGCGAGAGCGACGTGCGTCCTCTCTCCGTGAAGGTCAGGTCAAGACGGTCTACCTGTTACGCACAAAACCGCGAGTCAAACCATCTTCAGCTAAACACCTCAACCGCACAATAAAGTTATATACTATTACAATAACAAGAAAGTGTTATTACTAGAACTGGTGAAAGCAGATTCATTCATGTTTTATTATTATTCATATACTTGTGTTGAAAATAACTTTTCTTCTAACCACGAAGTTTTCCAGGTTCAAGATTGATCTTGTTTAAAGACAAGGGCAAATATGATGAATCTTTTCATGATTTTGTTTCTACTATAATATTGGACATCCTTTCTATCAGCATTTATCAACACACTACGTCCACAGTCCTTCTGCAAACAATATCACATCCACTCTCTCTCTCTCTCTCTCTCTCTCTCTCTCTCTCTCTCTCTCTCTCTCTCTCTCTCTCTCTCTCTCTCTCTCTCTCTCTCTCTCTCTCTCTCTCAAAAAAAAAAAAAAAAAAAAAAAAAAAAAAAAAAAAAAAAAAAACAACAACAACCCACCTCACTCACATACGTCAGTCTACTTGAAATACTGGAAGAACATTGCAAACAAGCACAAACACCTCATGAAAATAGAAGTGAAAACTTTTACTTAATCAGTATTGAATAGTGCATCAAAGTAAAAAAAACGTTTATGAAAGAAAATGTTTCAACGGTAACTAAAAGTTGCTATCGTAAGTCCATATTCCCGGGCCACTAAGTGTAGCCAAACAGATGCTGCTACACGCAAATTAGTAACGTGACTGACTCGTGCCACAGAATCGCCTGTGTAAAAGATTAGCATCAGCACAACTGAAGGCTTGTTTCATTATGGACTCTGAAGAGAAAGCCATTCTTCCTGTTCTGCGACGTCGCCTTCGTCAACGAAGACAATCATTGGGAAGCATATATTAACATCTGTGCGGTTGACAAACGAATAGTTTTATACAACAATGAAAAATCTAAGAGCAAATAATGTCAAAATCTATCAATTATTTTAGAATATTAGTAGTCACAAGAATATGCAAATAGGCTTTATATCAGCTCTTTTCCTTTTCTTTAGGGACTTTTCCTGCTCATGATAGGTGACATTAGCAATAAGGTAAACAAATTCAAACATCATAATTTGCAGATGACACAAGAATTAGCAGTGCAATAACAACCCAAGAAGATGCCAAAAATCTACAAGCTGACGTCAATAAAATAACTAACTGGGCTATCGAGACAACATGGACTTCAAAAAGGTAGTTTGAACTAATAGAACTAACAAGATACGGGAGTGACGCCCACCTGAAGACTTCCCAGTACAGCAGCAATAAACCGGTCGGAAAGGAAACTGGAGATGAAGGTACAGAGAGAAAGATAGAATCCGTAGGAGGGTAGTTTAGAAATTAAAGATTTATGCCTGACTCTATCGAAGGCTTTCGATATGTCAAGGCCGACAGCAAAGGTTTCACCGAAGTCCCTAAAAGAGGATGACCAAGATTCAGTTAGGAAAGCAAGAAGATCACCAGTAGATCGGCCTTTACGGAAACCATACTGGCAATCAGAGAGAAGGTTGTGAGCTGATAGATGCCTCAT
>JAXIVD010001055.1:65000-92500 GCA_036785275.1 Cancer borealis
CGCAATCCCCCACTACCAAAAATATCGCACTCGAGTTAACCACATTTGGGTTAATCGCAAGGGTCAGCAACGCCGGAGTGCAATGGCGAGCCTCGCCCTGGGAAAACCGCCTTCATGATCACGGTGTCTCCTGTGCCAGGTAAGTATGCTTTCAACGTATACTGCAACTGCCCAACCAAATCTAACTGAACACCAACTGAACATATGAAATTGTTATGGAAGGAAGTTTTTTAACAAATTCTTATTAAGATTTTTGTTTTCATTCCTCAAAACTATAAAATCACTTTATGCTCGTTTCTTTATTCATAAAAAAAAAAAAAAAAAAAAAAAAAAAAAAAAATATATATATATATATATATATATATATATATATGGTAGTACAATTTTAATTTAAATAATTAAAATCAAATTGACTTTACAATACTACAAATAATTTAAAAGGCAGATGTTTCCAATGCAAGTATTTATAGAATGCACTTTTTCGTAACTATAAATCAGTGTTATTACACAATAATGTTGGAGGCTGTAAGAATTCTAACATCGTTATCCCTGCCATTCGTAAAAGGCTACAAAGGAGGAAGACCGATAGTCTGAGAAGCTGCTCCTCTGCATATTCTATGAAAAGATGGGGAAGGGAGAGTAGTTTCCATGAGCCCTGGTGTGCCTTGTTTTGGATACTCCCTTTTAAGGAGATTACAAACTGCTATAAGGATAAAGTTGCTTCAGACAGCACAGAAGGACTTCCACTGCTATCACCCAGGCATATGCACAAATAGCAAATGCCATGATAGAGAGGAATCAGTGCAACCTTGTGCTAAGAGACAACAGCAAGGCTTTTGCTAAGGTGTGTCATATTGCTAAATTGAGGCCGGAGCCATTAATGGTTGATGATGAAGAGATAAGAGTATGCCAAGAAGGGAAGACTACTTGGCGTAACAGTGTCCCAGCGAGGTATTACACCATATATGACCGACAGACTTAACAAAGCTAAAGTTGCCATAGCTAAATTATGAAGGTTTAAGCTCCTGCCAGAGAAGATCAAGAGTCACCTGTATAAGATACTCATATGACACATTATCGAGTATCCTCCCATCCCACTCATCACCCTTCATGCGTCTAGACTTCAGAATGAACAGTCTTCAGAATAAATGCCTAAGATTTGCTAGCGGCCAGGCCTCACCATACCACGAAACTATACAATCCATCCACATACGCAACATGAAGCCACTGTACAATACATGAGAAACCACCGTCTGGCTACAATAGTGTGGAACAAACTCCTAGACGACCCTACTACAGACCAGGGGCGTTTCTAAGGGGGGACCATGGGGGGCAAAGGCCCCCCCAGATTTTAAGTTGGCTTATGGCTTGTCCCCTCCTTTTATGGTCGCTTATGAAAGAAACAAAATACACGAAAAATACAGAGAGAAAGAGAGAGAGAGAGGGAGAGAGAGAGAGAGAGAGAGAGAGAGAGAGAGAGAGAGAGAGAGAGAGAGAGAGAGAGAGAGAGAGAGAGAGAGAGAGCATGAGAGAACATAAGAAATGAGGAGACTGCAAGAGGCCAGTTAATGACCTACACGAGGCAGTTCCTTGTCCCCCACCCTTGGAATAATCCAATATTTAGCCATCCCACCTGTCATCCCTATCCATACTCTCATCCAACCGTCTTTTAAAGCTACCTATTGACTCAGCATTTACTACGTGTCTATCCAGCCTATTCCAATCATTCACGACTCTGTTTGTGAACCAATATCTACCTATGTCTGTCCTGAATCTAAGTTTTTCTAGCTTGTACCCATTTCCACGTGTCCTATCCTGGCTACTAAATTCTAAAACCTGATCAATGTTTCCCTTATTAATTCCTTTTACCCATTTGAAAATCTCAATCATATCCCCTTTTGCCCTCTTTCTCTCTAGGGAATGGAGATTAAGACGTTTTAACCTATCTTTGTAGGGTAAATTTCTCAGCCCATGAATCATCTTGGTCATTCTTCTCTGAACTGCCTCCAAGGAGCCTATATCCTTCCTATAATAAAGAGACCAAAATTGAGCTGCATAATCTAGGTGGGGTCTGACTAACGCTAAATATAACCTCAGAATGACCTCAGAACTCCTATTTGTCACACACCTACTAATAAATCCCAGTATCTTGTTGGCCCTATTTCTAGCTATAATACACTGTTCCTTGGGGCGCAAGTCACTGCTTATTTGAACTCCTAAGTCCCTTACACTATATGACCTTCCTAAGGTAGTGTCATTTAATGTGTAGTCTACAGACCTATTTCCTTTACCTACGCTCATAATACTACACTTGTTAACATTAAACTGCATCTGCCATTTCTCTGACCACTCGTACAGCCTATTTAAGTCATCCTGCAGCATCCTAGCATCGTCTAAATTCTTTACCTGTCTTCCTATCTTTGTCATCGGCAAATTTACTGATATCATTATTTATTCCTGTCTTTATATAAATTATGAATAACAATGGTCCTAGTACTGATCCTTGTGGTACCCCACTAGTGACATTACCCCATTCTGATTTCTTCCCATTGATCTGTACCCTCTGTTCCCTACCATTAAGCCATCCCCTAATCCATTCTAGTACCTTCCCACCTATGCCGTGAGCCTTAACTTTACTTAATAGTCTCCTATGGGGTACTCTGTCAAAGGCTTTACTGAAGTCCAAATAAACTATATCATACTCGTCCCCCTTATCTATTGTTTCAAATACTTTCCTATAGAAGGATAATAAATTTGTGAGGCATGACTTCCCCTTGCTAAAACCATGTTGACTATGTCTAATTAGCTTGTGTTCATCTAAATGTTTCCTAATTGCCCTTGCTATGATAGCTTCTAACATCTTGCCTACCACTGATGTTAAACTAATTGGGCGGTAGTTACTACTTTCTGCCTTATCTCCTTTCTTGAATATAGAAACTACATTTGCCTGCCTCCATAGCCTAGGAACTACTCCTGTGTCTAGTGATTCTCTAAAAATCATTGCAATAGGTTCAACGAGTTCTTCTCTACATTCCCTAAGAATCCTCGGAAAAATGTCGTCCGGCCCTGGAGATTGTCTTTTTAAGTCTATCTATTTCCTTGCTAACTCTTTTGAATGCAGAGGAATGATTTATAAACATTCAGTTAAGGGAAGTCTCCTCTAGATCATATTGATCACGGCAGAAAACTTGTGTAACGGCAATAATGGCTAACTTAGTGATAGAGGTCACATCAACACTGGTTTAATGCAAAACTCATGATAAGATTTTGGTCTAATGCTATGGATATGATGTTAAGTAATACATATTATGGTAAAAGTGCAGAACAAGGCCTTCTGCCCCTTCTTTTTTCTCTCATTCCCTACATACTATGCATAGTGTACTTAACACATCTGTGAAGGTTGCAGGCGGGGGCCACCATTATTTACCTCGCAAAACGTCTTTTGAAGTTGTTAGATTGGTTATGTTATGTTATGGTTAGGTTAAGATTGTTAGATTAGATTACGGTTAAATTAGTTTAGGTACGGTTATATAAAACCTTAACCTAACCAACCTAACATAACTTCAAAGACGTTTTGCGAGGTAAATAATGGTGATCCCCGCCTGTAACCTTCACAGATGTGTTGAGTACACTTTGTATAGTATGTAGGGAAGGAAAGAAAAAAGAAAGGGAAGGCCTTATTCTGCACTTTTACCCATATTATAAATAAGGGTAAGATTTTGTACACTCGTACAGGCAGCAAATTAATTTTGCACAGTGGTTACATTGACAGTTTTAGATGACTGATGATAATGCACATGGTGTTCTGACCCTATGATAAGTGTTATTCCTGCACTCTACAATAGAATACATTTTCCTAAATCTTACAGGTGACATGTCACGTTTAATAAGGACGGAAAAAAAAAAAAAAAAAAAAAAAAAAAAAAAAAAAAAAAAAAAAAAAATATATATATATATATATATATATATATATATATATATATATATATATATATATATATATATATATATATATATATATATATATATGATATAAGGTGGGAAAAAAAGTTTCAGGAATAAATAAGTCGCCATCATAACATCAAGATTTACATAAAAACAAGACCAATGGTATACTTTTCACCAGTTAAAGTATTCAATGGAAAAAGAGTTGAGTAGCGGGCGGAACAAGACGTGCTTGCCGCCGCTCCCAGCTCAGTTGGTACGCAGGTACCCTTACACTGGTGAGACAATAGGCGGCTCCAATATACCGCCGCCAACCCAAATTGCCAACTCGAGATCCCCCAATTTCTCACAAAATTTAACGAAAGTGTAAACACGCTGCATCCAAGGACAAGTACGATAACATTCCGGCAACGTAAACAAAGGTTATTTTCGTAGGAATAGCCCAAGATTAGCCTCCATTAAGGGGTTAATAACTATGCGGCCGATAAGACATCGACAATGGACATGAGCAATGTTTACATCAATGTTTACAGTTTACTGCACCACCATAATCTTTTGTCTGGCAGCGGGATGGCCTCAACACGAAATATATCATTTATCTGATATTGCAAAATGCAAGCATTTCTAACTGCTGCAACATTTCTTGTATCATATAGTAACCAACAAAGAAGGCAACCAGCTTTCATTTTCCAAATATCATGTTGGTATATTACTGTAAGTGGGCTTTAAGCAAAACACGAATAAATTCAATAAAAAAAAAAAAAAAATAATAATAATAATAATAAAAAAAAAATTCAATATACGGATGAAATCTAGTTAAAATGTGTTAAGAAATCACCAATCAATATGATAAAGAACATAGCAAGGTATGACAGTGTGTTGAATAGAAGTATAACACTATAGACGTGTACATATTTTTGAGGCTTGTTCACACCCCGAGCGAAAATTAGAGGATCTCCAGTTGGCAATTTGGGTTTGCGGCAAGATGTTGGAGTCACCTATTAGACTTCCTCTGGAGGAGCATTATGTGCTGTAGGTCAAGTGATCCAGTGTATTTACTTGAATGGCTTCTGCCCAAGGCTCAGTGCCTACATCCGTGCCATGTTGGCAACATCACCCTTGACGACGGCAGTGGCTGAAGTTGTACCTGCTAGTGCGCTGAGGTAGGAATCAGGAAAGCGAGTACTGAACCGCTCCCTATCAGCATCATCACCCAAACGCTCCACGCCCAAAAAGGCGAGCATGAGTTCACGCTCGCTGACGAACGCAGCAGCGAGACGGACCAGGTTCAAGCTGGGGAGCCTGGAGGAGCAAGGTAGTGCGTACCAAGTCATTACAGCACTCGAAAGCGAGCACCCAGACCTGAAGATGGAAATAAGGCCCAATCTTGCTGGTGAGAACACCATCATCCCTAAAGACGAGGACTCTGTGGCAATCCTGCGGCACCTGGCTGAGGAAAAGGGGAACAAGGTGGTCCTCCTCGACCCAAAGTTTAGGAGATTCAAGGGTAGCTAGAGCGCTACCCTGTCAATCCCCCCCCTCGACGCGGTGAATGCTCACCCCCACGTGCTCTCCGTCAAGAGACTCCGCTCCAGGAGGGACAATATCCCCATGAGGCAGATGCTCCTTGTGCACGAGGGGCTGCCACCACCCAAGCTGAACCTGGGCTGCCACCGCCCAAGCTGAACCTGGGCTGCTGGGGCACCTCCACCTTGCGCTCCTAACAGAGCGAGCCTGTGAGATGATACAAGTGCCAGCGGTACAACCATCTCCAGGTAAAGTGTGAATACTCCGTCAGGTGTGGGGTGTGTAGCCTGCCTGTTACAAGGCCAAAGAGGTCACCACCACTAAGCGCCCTAACTGTGGCAAAAAACATCATGCCTGGAATCCCAGTTTCCTGAAAGGCTTCCTAGGATACCTCAGCCATGTCAGCAGAAACCGCACCCAGCTTCTCGTACCAGGCAGCAACAGCACCACCATCACCAACCTCCACGCGGCCAGCCCCAGCAACAGCTGCAAGAATACTTTAGTCCCCCCACCCACCCCCCATCGGCCAGACCTGCCTGATTCAGTCCTACTAGAAACTCTATCCCTCACCAAGCCAGGTCAGGTGAAAGGGAACCGCCACCAGTTAAAGCAGTCAACACCACCACTACTGGTAATAATCTACTACAAAGGCAAAACGGAACAAGGCTAGAACCACAAGGCAGCCGCCCAAAGGGAGCTCAACCAGCAACGCACCTGCAGCGCCACCCACGACACCGACAAAAGCCAGAACGCGAATCCCCCACATGGCGCTGATGTCAACATAAGAATATAAGAATATAAGAATTGAGGACACTGCAGGGGGCCAGTTAATGACCTACATGTCGTGACCATAATTATGTGATATGTGAAGGTGGAAGATACATGTGGAATAGTAACCACTTGGCTTTGGAACCACGTGGTAAGGAAATGTAAAAATTGGAGAGGAAATCAAATACAAACTAAGATTATGGGTCAGTCAGTGGCGAGATCAAAACAACAGGTGTTCCATATCAGAACGCCAGGTAAACACGCAGATAATCCATATACAGGAAATTAAATGTACAAGGGAATATGGTCTAGATATCAGCATTCAGACTAGATAGTGAGATAAAAGGTAAGATATATATGTTAAGTAGGAAGCTCAAATGTTGTTACACACATAGCCCTACAAATGTAATGTTTACTTATGACCAGAGGGCAAAAGACAAACGTAATGCTTACTTATGACCAGAGAGTCAGATAAATGGGAAGATAAATTTTGTGAGACGGAAGTGATTTTATGAGACGAGAGTTCAAATGTTGTCCACACAGAGGGAAAACAAGCCTAAGGATTAGCCTAACAACAATGTCATAGCCGTCACTGATGTACTATTCATTTCCGAGTATTGTAAACCTAACAATTAGCCTTAAACCAATATAGGAACTTCCCCAAATGCTGTGTCTGTAGAGAATTGGTAACTGTCTAGATTTTGGAAATAAAAGAGGCTTACTCGCTTAGAGAAGGAACATTCACTCAGACTTCTACTCAGGAAGTAATCAACTCAGCTCAGAATGGAGCTGTTGAGATATTGGGGTAAGTGGAAACTTGTTCTAATGCAGTCTTGAAAGCAGCTGTAGGATGTTAGTGTAAGGATATTTTATGTAGAATTTGTGATTTATTATGTATTGCTCCGTGATTATGAATATTTTGTGTTGCTCCATGATTATGAATATTTTTATATGCTCCTAGAAGAATTACTTATGTGCTGATTATATATGTGTCAAAGCAAGAAGAAAGAATTATGTTATTATATGACAGAAGGAGCATGATGTTAGTAAATGACAGAAGGAGTTGATGTTAGTATATGACAGAAGGAGCAAAGGAAGATTATTTGTTAATTAAAGTTATAGAAAACGGAAAGATCTTTTAATGAAAATCATTTTAGAAGTTAGTGTTCTGTACCCCGTGACCAAAGTATAAGTTGATTAACAGAACACGAAAACGTTGCAATAACGAGCAACGAAATACATGAGGCAGTTCCTTGTTCCTCACCCTTGGAATAATCCAATATTTAGCCATCCCACCTGTCATCCCTATCCATACTCTCATCCAGCCGTCTTTTAAAGTTACCTATTGACTCAGCACTTACTACGTGTCTACCCAGCCTATTCCAATCATTCACCACTCTGTTAGTGAGCCAATATATACCTAGGTCTGTCTTGAATCTAAGTTTTTCTAGCTTGTACCCATTTCCACGTGTCCTATCCTGACTACTAATTTCAAGAAACTGATCAATGTTTCCTTTATTAATTCCTTTTACCCATTTGTAAAACTGAATCATATCCCCTCTTGCCCTCGTTCTCTCTAGGGAGTGGAGATTAAGAAGTTTTAATCAATTTTTGTAGGGTAAATTTCTCAGCCCCTGAATCATCTTGGTCATTCTTCTCTGAATTGCCTCCAAGGAGCCTATATCCTTCCTATATTAAGGGGCGCTAAATACAACCTCAGAATGACCTCAGAACTCCTATTTGTCACACACCTACCAATAAATTCCAGTATCTTGTTGGTCCTATTTCTAGTTATAATACACTATTCCCAGGGACGCAAGTCACTGCTTACTTGAACTCCCAAGTCTCTCACACTATATGACTTTCCTAAGGTAGTGTCATTTAATGTGTAGTCTATAGGCCTATTACCTTTACCTACGCTCATAATGCTACACTTGTTAAAATTAAACTGCAACTGCCATTTCCCTGACCATTCGTACAGCCTATCTAAGTTATCCTGCAGCATCCTAGCATCATCTATATTCCTTATCGATCTTCTTATCTTTGTGTCATCGGCAAATTTGCTGATATCACTTTTTATTCCTGTCTCTAAGTCACTTATATAGATTATGAATAACAACGGTCCTAGTACTGATCCCTGTGGAACCCCACAAGTGACATTACCCCATTCTGAATTTTTCCCATTAATCTGTAACCCCCGTTCGCTTCTAGTAAGCCATCCCCTAATCCACTCTAGTACTTTACCACCTATGACATGAGCCTTGACTTTACTTAAGTCTCCTATGGAGAACTCTCAAAGGCTTCAATTAAGTCCAAATAAACTATATCATACTCGTCCCCCTTATCTATGATTTCAAATAATTTCCTATAGGAGGATAATAAATTTGCCAGGCAGAACTTCCCCTTGCTAAAACCATGTTGCCTATGTCTAATTAGCTTGTGTTCATCTAAATGTTTTCCAATTGCCCTTGCTATGATAACTTCTAACATCTTACCTACCACTGATGTTAAACTAATTGGGCGGTAGTTACTACTTTCTGCTTCATCTCTTTTCTTGAATATAGGAACTACATTTGTCTGCCTCCATAACCTGGGAACTACTCCTGTGTCTAGGGATTTTCTGAAAATCATGGCAATGGGTTCAATGAGTTCTTCTCTACATTCCTTAAGAATCCTCGGAAAAATGTCGTCCAGCCCTGGAGATTTCGTCTTCTTAATTAAGGCTATCTATTTCCCTGCTAATTACTTCCCTATGTTACTTAATTTATCAACCTCTTGTCCCCTAAGGATCTGTACTGGCTCCAGTTCTCTATTCGACTCTTTCTGAGAAAATACAGACAAGAAGTATTCATTTAATTCATGAGTAATTTCCTCTCCATTTTCTATCAGGCTGCCATCCATTCCTTTAAGAGGTCCTATTATATCCTTTGCTTTAGCCTTGTACTACTGATAGAATCCCTTTGGATCCTTCTGGACATCCCTAGCTATCCTAACCTCATAATTCATTTTTGTGATCTTAATATCCTTTTTAACTTTCCTAGCTAGGTCATTATACTGCCCTACTACCTGTGCTTCTGCCCTTTAAATTCTCCTATGGAGTCCCCTTTATAATCCAATTTCCCTCCTAATGCTGCTGTTTATCCATTTAGGATAATTTTTATTTGATCTAATCCTCCTCTTGGTATATACTGTTCCTGCCATGTATGAATTTCCCTAACTATGCTATTATAATGCAAGTCTACCTCAATGTTTTGATCCTCCTCTCTGCCTACTCCCATTACTTTCCAATCTATACTCTGCATCAACAAGGAGATCAGCGCCATAGTGAACTGCATCGTGGGACGGTTGATGGAAGTAATGAGCAGGCTACTCAAACGCCCAGAACACTTCCCCATCAGTCAAGAGGACCTTAAGGCCCTCCTCCTCGAAGAAACGACCACCGCTACTACAGAAGGCGGCTGCCACCCACCACCACCAATGAGGGACTCAAACGAGTACTCCCTCCACCCACCTAACATACATCACCATGATGGAGGGACGCGACGAAAATAATAGCGCTCTGCCCACTGTCGCCCCCCAGCCTCAAGGTTCTTCAGTGGAATGTGCAGGGCCTCCGACACAAGAAACATCAGGTGCTGCAGGCCATCTTCGAGGAGAACCTCGACGTGAGGATGGCGTGGAATGCCTGGCCATGGAGCTGCAAGTGGGAGGACGCTGACTCTCTGTATATAACATATATAGGAGCCAAAGGCACCTCCTCGAAGCAGGGGAACTGCTCACCCTTGCATCTCACACAAGCCTCCTAGTGGGAGGAGACTTCAACACCCACCACCACAGGCTGCAGTCAGTGTCGCCAACCAAAGCTACGGACGATCACCTGCCAATGCTGCTTTTAAGAAATCCTTCACATAAAGCTGCTAAACATCAGAGAGGCCACCCATAACTGGGAGTGGTGGAGCGCATGGACGTCACCTTGGTGTCAGGTGAACTGACGGCTGCTGCTACCTGGCAGATGCACCCCACACTTACCAGCGACCACTGCGCCACCCTCACGGTGGCACTGCTGGTACTGCTACAACCTCCATCACAGTGGAACTCCAGGAGGGCAGACTGGACTAAGTTCCAAGCTTCCTTTGACGAGTGGTAGGGCTCTTATGAGCCACCAGGTAATCTGCACCAGCAGCCGACAGCCTTGCAAGGGGCAGCCAAAGCAGCCATCACCATGAGCTCGCAGGACCGTCGCCACCACCCCAACTGGTGGTTCTACAATAAGGCAGCCAGAGAACACAACCACAACCACTGTGTCAACGTACATAGGAAGCTGTACAAAAAGCGACCAACCCCCACCAAACGGAGAATACTACAGGACGTGGTGACAAGCGCGCAACAAGTGTCTCAGCAGGCCAGGGAGGCCAAGTGGTTGGAATGGTGCGCCATTTTCAACCAACACACCACTCTCGGCCAGCTGTGGAGAAATGTGAAGACGGCTTCTAGTGCAGCTCCGCCCTGTCCACCCACACCACGAGGCTGAAAGACTCATCGGCACCTTCACCGATGAAGGTGAAATACCCATATATGTACTTGTTAACTTTACTAAGTCCTCACAAAAATACACATGCATGACTTGCACAAAGGACAATTATTCCAATTATGATAACCTGTCTTCAGATATTGAAAACTATAAGAAAGTGGAAAGTGTTCTAGACAACACTACAGTAAAACATCAAGCATCCCAGGAAGTACGATCAACAGGTGACCTGAGCCTGGGCAGCAAATTACTATAAGTGACGTGAGCCAGCCAACTCAGATAGTGGCAAATAACCAGAATAATGCCACCAACAGCGAAAGGAACAGTAGCCACTCAAATGTAGAAAACCGAAACAGGAAGCCTGAGGTCTGTAAGTACTACAGGAAAAATATTTGTAAACACAGAGTAAAGGGAGAAGGGTGCAGCTATGACCATTCAATGGCATGTCGAAAGAACCTTAGACATGGCCCAGACATAAAAATT
The DNA here is from genome assembly GCA_036785275.1 of Cancer borealis. Classification (NCBI taxonomy): domain Eukaryota; kingdom Metazoa; phylum Arthropoda; class Malacostraca; order Decapoda; family Cancridae; genus Cancer; species Cancer borealis. Next base: position 76,252 of record JAXIVD010001055.1, read on the forward strand.
GAGCTGTAGGTTGGGGGAAAAAATGCCCTAACTTTCATCCAATTATGAGTAGGTATTCTATCAGATCCAGGAAATGCTACAAAGAAAACTGTAGGTTCCCCCATATTATAGGGATTGAAAGAAATCAGCCCTCTAATCTTTGTACAGAAACAGAAACAGCAGCTTCCACACAACACACAAGACAAGAGAGAATAACTAAAGCAGCAGCACAATACTGCCACACTAAGACTAAGGACATAGAGAACTTTAAAAGATCCAACACATGAATGGAACCACTGCGGAACACCAACTCGCCCATGCAAACAAAACAAATGAGCCTTTTTTTAGAGAAGGCTATGGAGAAAATTCTGGAAATAGAAAGATTACAGCAAACAATGCAATACATGTTGGAAAGAATAGAAAGAATGGAAATAAGACAAAAGGGTTACACCAACCCACTTTGGAACTAAGCACCTTCCTTTACAGCAACACCAAGGGTCTCAATCACAAAACAAATCAGGCCAAAATTCCTATGTTAAAGTGACTAGCTCACCATGAACATTTATTGCTCTTGGTACTAACTTAAACATACTTAAATGGAGACCACCTAGAAGCTGAGATTAGTATAGACAAATACACCATGTTCAGGATGGATAGACAAAACATAAGTCACGAGCGTGTTGCCAACTATGTCCAAGACGATCTTGCAGCAAGCACAGAGCTGTTAGACTCTTTTCCAAATGGGACAACAGAGTTGATGACCCTGTACATAAAGCAGCTGGATCTGCTTATCATAACAGTTTACACACCCCTTAACACGACGCTGGACCAGTTTGAAAAGTTCCTCAGGCGATTATCAGATACACTGCTAAAACTTCCTATTTGCCTCACCTCATAAGAAACATCGACTCTGACCTAGAATATGCTGAAGCATCATCGTTTGCAGATGACACAAGGATAAAGAAACAAATAGGAAGTGCAGAGGACACTCATAAGCTTAAGGATGACATGACAAATAATATCAAAATTTTCAATAATTTTAGAATTTCACAAATCACAAGAATATGTAAATAGACATTATATCAGCTCTTTTCCATTCTTAAGGGACTTTTCCTGTTTAAAGAACACTCAATTATATCATAAATTGGCTCAGCCATTTCTTGTCTACACTCCTTTAAGATGTACCTATCTTGATACCCCATCTAGTCCTACTCTTCAATAGAATCGTAAATGTTTGGAATTCTCTCCCAGCACAAATTGTCAACAGTACTACAATTGAATCATTTAAGAAAAAACTCGATAAGCACTTAGCATCTGTTCACCAAGTCGAATATTTCACTACTGCGTAAACATTTTTTTTTTTTTTTTTTTTTATAGCATAGATTACTCCTTGTTTTTTATTTCTTTCCTATACAAATTCCATGTTAGTTTTTTCATGCTACATAGTATCACTTCCTCTTCCGGCCAGCTTCGGCTGGAGGGAGGGGTGGGTGGGGAGGAGCCTTCCACTTTGCTGTCCTTTTGTCTCTATCACGTAGATATTATAGTAGTAGTAGTGTAGCTAAACAGACAGCCTCGTTAGGTCCAGTAGGACTGTTGCTGTCTGTTCTTCCTTTGTACTCCCACTTTAATTAATTAAGGGGAGGAGAGAGCAACTCAATCCCAAATCAACTGATCTACATCAGCAAAGCACAACGTAGGGGCAGTGGACTACCAAGTCAACCGCAATCATGACACCTCAACAGGCTAAATAAGACAAGCAAGTAAAGTACCATATTCCAGTCCTGTCAGTGGTGTACATTTTACAACTGTCATTGAGAAAATAAAAAATTTTCTTTGTCATCATCCCTTTCAATTGTAACCAGTCAAATACAACACCATGGGATGGTATAGATCTTCAAGGAGTCCCACTATAACCACACAAGCCAATGGTGTATAGTATACACAATTGTAAAGAGCCTGTTTACAATGTAAGATTTCCAAGGAACAGTGCATAATACTTATTCAACACCACAAAAATTCACAAGCAAATGCCTTTTGTATAAAATGCAACGTCATTAGCTGAAAGCAGTACAAAGAAAGATAACTAAAATAATTCACCTGAAAAGGAATTTAACTTACAAGGATAGATAACGACACCTCAATCCATACGGTTAAGGGAGATCCGATAGAAGTTTAAAAATGAGTCAAGGGTTTCAACAAACGGGAGATGAATATGGTTCTCATAGTTAAGGAGAAAGTAAGAACACGAACAAATAGTTTCAATCTAGATAAATTTAGATTCAAGAAAGATAGGTAAAAATTAGTTCACTTATAGAGTAGTAGAGGAGTGGAACAAACTCAGCAGGTATGTGGTAAGTGCACACAGTAGATACTTTTATGGAAATGTTAGACATATTTATGGATGAAGAAAACAGATGGTAGGTATTAGGGGCACAGAAGCTCCCTTATGTAGGGCAACTGGCCTCTTGCAGCCTCCTTATTTTCTTATCAAAGGAACAAGATAATGGGATTGAATATGTTGTCAACAAACACAATCCATCTGCATCAGCAGTTTAAAAATCAAATACAGTAAGGTAACAATACCTGGGCCGGCGGTGTCCAACGCTGATGAGCCATGCACAAGCAGTTGTTTTCTGCAACATGCAGAACAAATACATTATCAATAGTGGGACCTTAGGCAAAGCATTCATATGAACAATGTATACAATACTTAGATTATGATTGGTGCAGACTAGTGCTTAGGTATAGGGAGCTTCTGAGGGAGATAAGGGAGAGTGGTAGGAGGTGTATAGTCTCAGGGGTGCTCCCTTTACAGGGGTTTAGAGGCTGGTGGCTCTCACATGCCCTTGGCCTCAACGAGAGGTTGATGAGGATGTGTGGGGAGGATGGGATAGGTTTTATGGATGAGTGGAGCAGGTTCTATGGGAGACAGGAGCTGTATGCCAGGGATGGTGTACACTTCAGTAGGAAGGGGGTGCAGGAACTTAGTGAGTGTCTTGAGAGGGCTGTTAGGCAGTCCAGTCAGGGAAACTAAACATTAATACAGGTAAGGGTAATAGTGACAAAGGACGGGGTAAAGAGAGGGAGGTGCATGAACTAAGTGTCTTTTATACAAACAGTAGAAGTGTAATAAATAAGATAGCCACACTTAGAGGTATCGCATGTGTTGGAGAGTTAGATATTATAGATATTACAGAAACTTGGTTAGATATTGCAGGCAAACATTTCTTACCTGAAGTAGGAATAGATGGGTACACTTTTTTCCACAGGGATAGAGTAGGGAGGAGAGGGGGAGATGTGGCACTGTACGTTAGAAACACATTAAATACCTATGTCAATACCACAATAAAAACAGATAGGAATACGGAGTCATTACGGATTGACATTATTATAGGAGGGAATAAGTTAGTTGTAGGCATTATATATAGGCCTCCGGATTTAGGCGAAGCAGCTAGTGCACCCCTGATGCAAGAGCTTGCAAGGGCATCTAGGTATAATAATGTGTGTGTTATGGGGGACTTTAATTATAGGAGAATAGACTGGGATAGTATGACAGGAGACGGGTGCTCGGAGGAATTCTTAAATGTCGTCCAGGATGGTTTTTTCACACAACTTGTAAGGGAACCAATACAACAGGGAAATATTTTAGATCTGGTCTTAACGAATAATGAAACTTTGGTAAGTCAGGTTGAGATAGGAGCGAGATTTGATGTTAGTGACCACCACGAAATTAGATTCAAGATTAATGCAAAGAGGCAGGTAGAACAGAACACTGCTTTAGTACCAGATTTTAGAAAAGGAAATTACCAAGGCCTCAGACATTATTTCCAGGGTATAAATTGGGAGGGTATTGGAGTAGGCAGAGAGGAGGATCAAAACATTGAGGTAGAATTGCATTATAATAACATAGTAAGGGAAATTCATATAGGGCAGGAACAGCATATACCTAAGAGGAGGATTAGGTCAAATAAAAATGATCCGAAATGGATGAATAGCAACATTAGAAGGGAAATTGGATTAAAAAGGGGACTCTATAGGAGAATTAAAAGGGGAGAAGTACATGTAGTAGGGCAGTATAATGACCTAGCTAGGAAGGTTAAAAAGGATATTAGGACTGCAAAGAGGAATTATGAGGTTAGGATAGCTAGAGATGCCCAGAAGGATCCAAAGGGATTCTATCAGTTGTACAAGGCTAAAACAAAGGAAAGAATAGGACCTCTTAAAGGAATGGATGGCAGCTTGATAGAAAATGGTGAGGATATTAGTAAGGAATTAAATAAATACTTCTTGTCCGTATTTTCTCAAGAAGAGTCGGGTAGGGAACTGGAGCCAGTACAGATCTTTAGGGAACAAGAGGATGATAAATTAAGTGAAATAGCCATAAGTAGGGAAGTAGTTAGCAAGGAAATAGATAGACTTAAAAAGACTAAATCTCCAGGGCCGGACGACATTTTCCCAAGGATTCTTAGGGAATGTAGAGAAGAACTCGTTGAACCTATTGCAATGATTTTTAGAGAATCACTAGACACAGGAGTAGTTCCTAGGCTATGGAGGCAGGCAAATGTAGTTCCTATATTCAAGAAAGGAGATAAGGCAGAAAGTAGTAACTACCGCCCTATTAGTTTAACATCAGTGGTAGGCAAGATGTTAGAAGCTATCATAGCAAGGGCAATTAGGAAACATTTAGATGAACACAAGCTAATTAGACATAGTCAACATGGTTTTAGCAAGGGGAAGTCATGCCTCACAAATTTATTATCCTTCTATAGGAAAGTATTTGAAACAATAGATAAGGGGGATGAGTATGATATAGTTTATTTGGACTTCAGTAAAGCCTTTGACAGAGTACCCCATAGGAGACTATTAAGTAAAGTTAAGGCTCACAGCATAGGTGGGAAGGTACTAGAATGGATTAGGGGATGGCTTACTGGTAGGGAACAGAGGGTACAAATCAATGGGAAGAAATCAGAATGGGGTAATGTCACTAGTGGGGTACCACAGGGATCAGTACTAGGACCATTGTTATTCATAATTTATATAAATGACTTAGAGACAGGAATAAATAGTGATATCAGTAAATTTGCCGATGACACAAAGATAGGAAGACAGGTAAAGAATTTAGATGATGCTAGGATGCTGCAGGATGACTTAAATAGGCTGTACGAGTGGTCAGAGAAATGGCGGATGCAGTTTAATGTTCGTAGGTAAAGGAAATAGGTCTGTAGACTACACATTAAATTACACTACCTTAGGAAGGTCATATAGTGTGAAGGACTTAGGAGTTCAAATAAGCAGTGACTTGCTCCCCAAGGAACAGTGTATTATAGCTAGAAATAGGGCCAACAAGATACTGGGATTTATTAGTAGGCGTGTGACAAATAGGAGTTCTGAGGTCATTCTGAGGTTGTATTTAGCGTTAGTCAGACCCCACCTAGATTAGGCAGCTTAATTTTGGTCCCCTTATTATAGGAAGGATATAGGCTCCTTGGAGGCAGTTCAGAGAAGAATGACCAAGATGATTCAGGGGCTGAGAAATTTACCCTACAAAGATAGGTTAAAACGTCTTAATCTCCACTCCCTAGAGAGAAGGAGGGCAAGAGGGGATATGATTGAGATTTTCAAATGGGTAGAAGGAATTAATAAGGGAAACATTGATCAGGTTTTAGAATTTAGTAGCCAGGATAGGACACGTGGAAATGGGTACAAGCTAGAAAAACTTCAGGACAGACATAGGTAGATATTGGTTCACAAACAGTCGTGAACGATTGGAATAGGCTGGATAGATACGTAGTAAGTGCTGAGTCAATAGATAGCTTTAAAAGACGGTTGGATGAGAGTATGGATAGGGATGACAGGTGGGATGGCTAAATATTGGATTATTCCAAGGGTGGGGGACAAGGAACTGCCTCGTGCAGGTCATTAACTGACCTCTTGCAGTCTCCTCATTTCTTATGTTCTAACTGAAAATACAAGATTTAGAGGTGAAGACAAACCATCAAGATCAGATCTTTTATTTACTAAAGGAATAAATCTAGAAACAGATATTAATTGTGAATGTCCCTTTGGAAGGAGTGACCATGTGGTCCTGGAAATTGAAATTAAGGAAGATATGAAAGACAAACAAGAGGAATTATACAAAAAGAAATTAAATTAAGCAAAAGCAAACTATACTGCAATGAAGAGGTTTTTCAATGAAATTGACTGGACGAAAATTAAGGAATTAAAGGACGTACAAGAGAAATATGATCTCTTCTTGATGATATACGAGCAAGGAGTAAAGGAATATGTTCCATTTTATAAAGTAAAAGAAAAAGGTAAAAAGGAGTGGTTTAACGAAAATGTGAGAGCTAAAAAGAGAAGAGATGAAGCATGGAGGAGAATGAAAAGAAAACCGGTCCAGGAAAGGAAAGAATAATATAAACTAGAAAGGAATGAATATGTAAGGGAAGAAGAGAAGAGAAGAGATATGAAAAAGATATAGTTGACAAATGCAAGGAAGAACCAAAGCTGTTTTATAAATTTATTAATGGAAAAATAGAACACAAAGAAATTATAACCAGATTGAAGGAAAACAATGAAGTATATGAGGACTCGAAAGAAATGAGTGAAGTGCTAAATAAGAATTTTCAGAAAGTATTTACAACTAAATCTGACTTAAAAAAGCCACAAGGACAAGTGAGGAAAAACGAGATGTGGGAAATCAAGATAAGTAGAGAAGAGATAGAAGAAATAATGAAGGAATTGGATAAAGAAAAGCTATAGGACCAGATGGCGTATCAGAATACATATTGAAGGAGTGTAGACAAGAAATGGCTGAACCAGTTCATGATATAATTGAGTGTTCTATTCAAACAGGAAAAGTCCCCAAAGAATGGAAAAGAGCTGATATAATCAATGCCTATTTACAAGAATGGAAACAAAGAAGAACCACTTAATTATAGACCAGTGTCATTGACCAGCATAATATGCAAGCCATGTAAGGTCATCAAAAAACAATGGACTGATTACTTAGAAAGAGAAAGAATAATAACAGAGAAACAATTTGGATTCAGAACAGGAAGATCGTGTGTCACCAACTTACTTAGTTTTTATTCAAGAGTAATAGATATAACACAAGAAAGAGATATATGGGCGGATTGCATATATTTAGACTTAAAAAAGCATTTGATAAGGTTCTGCACAGAAGATTACATACTATGGAAGTTGGAACACATTGGAGGATTGAAAGGAACATTAAAGAACTGGATTGAAGAATACCTGAAAGATAGGGAAATGAGAACAATAGTAAAGGATGAAAAATCTGAATGGAGAGGTGAAAAGTGGAGTACCACGTGGATCAGTTTTGGCACCAATAATGTTTTTAATATATGTAAATGACATGAAAGAAGGAGTAAGCAGTTACATAAGTATATTTGCAGATGATGCAAAGTTACTAAGAAAGCTAGGAAACCACAAGGATTGTGAGGAGCTACAGAATTATATAAACAAGATATATGAATGGAGCAAGACATGGGAAATGGAATTTAATGCAAAAAAATGCCATGTATTGGAAATCGGAAAAAAGTGCAATGAGACCCACATGGACATATAAGTTAGGGGAAAATATTATATCAAGAGTAAAAGAATAGAAAGATTTGGGAGTGGTAATACAAGACAACTTATCACCAGAGAAATATATAAATAGAATATTTGGTGACACTTTCAGGATTCTAAGAAATATACGAATGGTTTTTCATTTCCTAGATAAAGATATGATGAGAATAATTATAACTACAATGATCAGACCAAAACTGGAATATGCAAAAGTAATATGGTCCCCGCACAAGAAAAAGCAAGTGTTAAAAGAAAAGAAAGAAAAGAAAAGAAAAGAAAGAAAAGAAAAGAAAAGAAAAGAAAGAATACATAGAATTGCAACTATTGGAAGACATATATGAGGAAAGATTATAAGAAATGCACTTAACAACATAGAAAGAAAGAAGAGAAAGAGGTGACAATCACAAAATATAAATTGATGAACAACCTGGAGGAAACTGATAGAAAAGACCTAATATTGAGAAAAAAAGGAGAGGCTAGAAATTTGAGGGGACACAAGAAAATACTGCATAAAGGAATTTGCTTGAAAGATACAAAAAAGTACAGTTTTCCCCAAAGAAGTGTTGATATTGGAATGGACTGAAGGAAGAGGTGATAATGGCAAAGAATGTAAATCAACTGCGTGACTGACACGCAAGGCAGCGTCACCGGTGGCGCGAGTCCACACATGGTTGACATCCTAGCAACAGGTTATCCAAGACTGGTTGCTAGGCACATAACATACTAATATAGTAGAATATGTATATAGTTATATGCTTACTGTTTTTGTTACCTTCGCCAAAGAATCTATAATATCAGCTACTCTAGTGTCTTGGCTATCACTGTCACCTTCACTACAAACCCCCCGTTGTGATTTTTCATGAAGTGTATTCAGTGTTTCTGCTCCTCTTTCCTCATGTAAAAACATGAAGTAAAAAGGCGTGTGTATGAGTTTCTGCCTGGTTATACTGATGCCATATACGGCACATTTAAACACCCTGCAATGCAACCATAATGACATGAGTAAATCAATTATAGTTACATAAGTAAACTAATGCTTCACTCATACAACTTGATAAAAAGGAATTTCGTTCTGCTGACAATTGATTCACAATGTCATAAATGACCAATGTATATAATTGGATGCAAAACATGAGTACAATCCGCATTCTGTTATACATACGGTGGTATTCATGATAATAGATCTAACCAATGCAAACCACATTGTTGTAACTCTTTCTATATCTGCATTTATACTTCTTTCTGTAAACCAACAATTCCTTTACACAATTTATCCATCCATATATAAAAGTTTACGTTAACCCCTTGTCCCTTCCTTAGACATCTATATCAGATATGTAACTTAGTTGTAATGGTATGCACTTGACAATAAGACTAATGAAATTGTTGCAACTTACTCATCCCAGTTGTCTTAATCATCATTGCAAAGTGTATTAGCAGCTTTTAGGGTCTGGTTTGTCCTTTCTGCTTGCTCTTTGGTCTGGGGATGATATGCTGAAGTTATCATCTGCTTGATGCCAAACAGCTCCAGCATATTCTTGTTCACCTTCATAACAAAGAAATTAAAATGTAAGAGATATGTAAAAAAAATATTATTGGGTAAAGTTGATGATTATATATCCAGTTAATTATTGGTTAGGGAGGATTTTATTTACTATTATAATATTACTTATTTGGCCTATAGCATCAGTAGGCTATTTTTTTTTTTCAGGAGCCTGGTCCAGGGTTCCCAGCCTTTTGGTGGCACAAGGCGAATTTCACTTCTAGTGGCAGCAATTGTTTTTTCTCGAAATATCTGTTGGTATTCTTGCACCGTTCAACAGAATCTTTAGCAAACAGTGATGATGTTGGGGTATCTAGACAAGCATGTGAATAGTCTTTAAAAGCCCGGTCACAGGCAGGATTCAAACCTATGCCAGCGAGACAGAGTCTGAGCCCAGCACACTAACCACTCAGCCACCGCCTCCCTAAATTCTCCTCCTTGTAAAACATTACACTCTGGCAATTTATGATCTTCAAAACAAGGAACATGTAGTGGTCTCGCTTTAAGCACACTGCCACTAATACAAGTTCCCTTATAATTACCTGATTAACAAACTCTTCCTTGATCAGTGATAATTTTCAGTGGAGGACCATATGTACACTTGGAGCAAACTTGTCTTTTAGTGGGTATGCCACCACTCACTTCATGAACAAGTCTGTATTTGTTATGATATATACATTTCTTTTAGCAGTTTTTTTAATGGTCCGATGAGGTCAACACCTAATATGTTCCCCTTCCTCTCAGGCTTGATGGGATGTAGTTGAGGAGCCTGTGTTTTCACTTTCTTGGAAAGCTGACATTTCGGGCAATGCTTTATCTGCAATGAAAAAACAGTAATTAATAATGATACTACTACTAATAATAATAACAATTATCATTATTTTTATTGTTAATACTACTAGTACTAGTACTACTACAACTAGCTAATAATAATAACAACAATATATAATTAATTGAATAGAAGGTAGCTGGAGCTAATAAAATACATTTAACCCTAGAATAGCTGAACTAATTGGGACTGAGAAGTGTACGTGTTTAGAAAAAAATCCACATTCATTCAAACTGGCAGAGATTCTTTAGTAGTAGAGATTTTATGTATAATATTACCCTCAGTGCCAGATTAACCATAAGGCAAATAAGGCACGTGCCTTAGGGCCAGCCAAAAATCCAGGCCACAAGAATATAAAGTAGAATTTTTTTTTAATAATGATCAGGTGATGACAAAAATCCTTTCCTTTATTTTTAAGTAAATAAATGGCATCATTCTTCATGTACGCATTTGTCCTTGAAGGCTGTTCATGCTCTGTGTTGGAGCTGATTGGGCAATTTGATCCATTTTTGTGGCAGCACATCCGTACTCATGCCAATCACAGACGTGGTCACACTTCATATTCATCAAAAACAATCTGCGAAAAATTAATTGCTATGGTGGGTAAACAAACCATTGGTCTCATCAAGGATGAGACTACAATGTCATGGTACTTCTCAGTTTCAGTGGACCCCACTCCAGATATTACCCACACAGACCACCTAACCACCTGTCTTCGCTACGTCCATAGGATGGATCACCAACCTGTGGAGTGTTTTCTAACATTCATTAATATCTCCAGTCACACCGGACAGAGTCTTGCTGACACTCTGCTTCAATACTTGTTAGATCAGGACATCAATTTTGAAAATTGCCGTGGTCAAACATATGATAATGCCAACAATATGTCTGGTAATTACACTGGCATGCAGTGAATCTTGTAAAACAAGAATAGTACAGTGGATTATATTCCTTGCGCTGCACACTCTTTGAATCAGTCAGCTGTGGAGTGTTGTGTTGAAGGGGTTAAATTTTTTGAATTATTACAGCGTCTGTATACATTCTTTGTAGCATCAACACATCGTTGGGGTGTCCTGATGACCTATGTTAAAGAGCAACCTGAATGCCTTGTTCCAAACACCCATTGGATACTCAATAGTCTGCTTGAGCTGAAGCCACATAAGCAGTTTTCAGGGGGTACCACCAGTTTCAAAGTGTTCTCCGGGAAATCTCTGGGGATGCTCCTCAGAATGGCAGCACACGAAATGAAACAGATGAATTGGCCAAACACTTGGACACCATTGTAGTTGCCTTAATGTGTGAACTTTGGAATGACATTTTGCAGCGCTTCAACTGCAGTACCAAGTTTCTGCTAAGTCCCACCATCGAATTAACACCAGCTATTGCTCTTCTGAAGAGCTTGGATAAATTCTTGAACGAATGCTGAGAAAAGTTTGACTATTATGAGCAGCAGGCATGTGATTGCTGTGGTAGCAGCACATACAAGTCTGAAAGTCGGTAAGTACCCAAGCATAAGAAGCATGACAGTGATGGAGATGCCACAGATGCTGTGGAAAGGATGTCGGGCTAGCAATAGTTTAAAGTCAATACTTTTCATGTCATCATTGATCAACTGAAGAGTACACTAAAAAAAAAACGTATTGAGGCATATTTCATGGTGCTGCAGAGGTTTGGTGTTTTGATGAAGTATGTTTATGTATGATGAAGATATTTCAACACTTGTTGGTGTGTATTCGGAGGAATTGTCTTCCGATTTCCCAGCAGAATTTTGTCAATTTATATGGTGGTAGCAGAGACCCGATGAAATAGCACCAACTGGAAGTGTCCAGGTAATGTTTCAAATGCTGCACACTACTGCAGTTCATCATGCATTTCCAAACACAGAACTAGCATTCCAAATTTATTTACCTTTGATGGCTACAAACTGCTCAAGGGAATGCTCTTTTTTGCACCTAAAAATAATTAAAGATGTTAAACGATCAACGATGGGTCAACAACGTCTCGGTATACTGGCACTTCTCTACATTGAAAGTGATTTGAATCATACAATTGACTTAAAAACACTAACTGACGAAATTGGAGTCGCAAAAGCACGCAAAGTTGTATTTTAGCTACTGTAATCTTATAGTAATTACAGTAGTCTAAATAAATTGGTTATTCTGAATTTTTTTGTAATAAATTTTCTGTTGTGTAATTTAACTTTCTTCCATTTATTAGTGATCCCAAAATATCTGTATTTTCAGGTCATCTATCAAAATAAGCCTCAGGGCCCCAACAGAACCTTAATCTGGCACTGATTACCCTGATCATCATATCCAATTTTTAAGTGAATTGTACAAATTCCATTTTTGTTCGACAGTTGGAATAAGATTATGAATACATACTAGGATGAGACTGATTCGGGGAACTTAAAAAGGGGAGATTATAAATTACTTGATTGTATTGCAAGATGAGAACAGTATGTTACTAAACTTACCAACTGTTTAATGCAAAACATGACAAATAAGTTAATGAAATAAAGTATACCTTAAAAGAAAGTATATTCTAATAAAATCAAATAGTATTCAGATTGCATTTTTAACCTAACCATTCCTTGACATAATGTGTTTGTACTTTGAAACGGTTATCCTGGGTTGGCCTATTTTGTTTTGGGCATCATAAAGGATCATCCTCATCTGTTCTTCAGATGTCAATACCTGGCGTTTTGGCAGAACATCTGCACTATTTCCTTTCTTAGGTCCAGTATAATATATCATACCATCTAGAATTTGAAAGTATAAATAAAAAATCAACCATAATACAACACTTACCTACACAGATATGATATGAAATTACAAACATGAGAACACTAAGTCCAAAGCTTACCTTCATACAGGAAACTTGCTGCTAATTTTCTAATTCCACTCTTCTCCTCTTGTAGGACTGACTAAGTATGTGTCCGTTTTCACATAGTGAGCAACTTGCTGTAGGTGCAACCAGTTATCCTTTCCTTTACGAACCATTGTGTCCTGTTGAACAATTGGATTCAAATTTATCAAAAATTACCCTCAAGTCCTCTGCACACATATCCCAGATAACTGCCAAAGTCAACAGTCGCTTGGGGATCATAAAAATTTGCTTTTCGATTCTCAGCAGGGAGATACTATGTAGTATCTCCCTGTTGAGAGTCAAAAAGCTAATTTTCATGATCCCCGAGCGACTGTATCAGGTATGGGGACCAAGATAGGCTCCACAGTCCAAATTGGAGAAAAGTACCTTTCTCCAATTTGGACTATGGAGCCTATCTTGGTCCCCATACCTGATACAGGACATTAATAATAATATAAAGTGGACACACACGCTATAGCTGATAAGGATGGCCATTTCTTACAATTTAAATCAAGAGAGAACACACCACACATCAGGGGACACAGCCTTAAGCTATCTAAATTCAGACACAGAACCAGGCAGAGAAAAAAAAATTTCTAACACAAGAATTTTTAACTATTGGAATAGTCTCCCAGATAAAGTAGTAACGAGCCAGGGTATGAACTCCTTTAAGAACTCCTATGACAAGTATATCGAGACCGTAAAGCCTCAGTCACATGAGGCGAATTTACAGCGAGTACCCACCACATGACAGTCACTGCTACTGAGCCAGTCACACGAGACAACTTTACTCGTTGCTACTTGTAGCAGCGACTCAACTACCCACCCATCTAGCAGTCCCATGCTTCTTGTGCAGAGCACAGACATGGCAAGGGTCAGGCGCCAGATTTTAAACCGATTATTCTGGTTAGCATGTGCTATATGCATCCTTCCAGTTAATTTTCTTCCTCAAAGTCTCTTCGCCAGAAATCTCAACATTAGCACCAATCAGTTCGTTTATTGAACTTTAAAAACAGTGCTCCATTGCATTTTTCTTCATGTAGTTTTCATTGTTTGTATTCTACAAACCTTCATATTTTCCATTAATGTCCAAAAATCTAAGGATTTCATCCCCTGACCACTTCAAAACTTTTTTGTCTGTCATATTTCATACGTGGGAATACAAACTCAATAACTGACTCAGTGGTGGTCAATGCACGACTGCATGGTCACATGAAGCGACTATGGACCTACTAGTAGCAGTAACTAGGTCACGTGATCATGAAATCGCGCCCTACTGGCGAATAAAGTTAAACAGTTTAACTTTAGTAGCTGCGAGTATTTCTAGTCGCCAGTTGGACTTGCTAGTGACAACTAACTGGTCACACTTGGTGACTAAGCGACTACCAATTGCAGCTACTGCAGTAGCAGTGAATAAAGTTGTCTCGTATGATTGGGGCCTAAGACAGAGAAGAGGCAACCTTTATGAGCATTGACTCCTTTGCCTCTTAACTATCACTATGGTAAGCAAATGTGAAAGCCTTTGGCAAAAACTTGATATCTAACTGGTTAATTCAAAAGACATCAAAACTTATCAGAAAAAATGGTTTTTGTCCACTACTGTGAGACCTAGAATTTTTAGTACAGACACCACTAAGACACTTCCAAGCAGAAGGCATCACACAGGCACTATAATACATAAAATATGGGAAATGTTGGGCAAATTCTTCTCTATGTTCATAACAATGTTTACAGGGTACATACATCAAAGCAACACATCCAGGCACCAGAAGAACATAAGAACACAAGAAATGAGAAGACTGCAAGAGGCCAGTTAATGACCTACACGAGGCAACTCCTTGCCTCCCACCCTTTGAATAATCCAATATTTAGCCATCCCATCTGTCATCCCTATCCAACCGTCTTTTAAAGTTACCTATTGACTCAGCACTTACTACGTGTCTATCCAGCCTATTCCAATCGTTCATCACTCTCTTAGTGAACCAATATCTACCTAGGTCTGTCCTGAATCTAAGTTTTTCTAGCTTGTACCCATTTCCACATGTCCTATCCTGACTACTAATTTCTAAAACCTGATCAATGTTTCCCTTATTAATTCCTTCTACCTATTTGAAAACCTCAATCATATCCCCTCTTGCCCTCCTCTCTAGGGAGTGGAGATTAAGACGTTTTAACCTATCTTTGTAGGGTAAATTTCTCAGCCCCTAAATAATCTTGGTCATTCTTCTCTGGACCGCCTCCAAGGAGCCTATATCCTTCCTATAATAAGGGAACCAAAATTGAGCTGCATAATCTAGGTGGGGTCTAACTAGCGCTAAATACAACCTCAAAATGACCTCAGAACTCCTATTACACAAGTATTAATATTAAAATGCATAATAATTATGGTTATTTCTTGTTTTTATTTTCGCATGTTGTGTTTCCTCACATGCCTCATCTTCTGAAGTCTAATATCAGGGCAAATATATTGTTTAATTAATTTATTGATAACATTTTACATCTTCACCATAATGGCGTTTGTTTACCTCTGCATCTCGGAATTGCACCTCGCCAACTCCCTACTTTTGGTCAGAGAGCATTTGATACCTTCTATATTAACCTAACCCAACATCCAAACCTTAACCTACATTGAAAATAACAGAACCTTGTTCAAACAAAACAAAACTTTATTTTTTGAAGGTCTCTCAGAAAACATCGAATATCTCACAAACTAAGAATTTGCGACAGAAATGTAATTAAAGAAAACCTTTTCAAAAGGCATCAGGTAATGCAAAAACATAACCCTGAATTCTCTAGAGCATTCAGGTGAAGATGTAAAATAATACCAGTTTATTTTTACTCTACTGTGGGGCACAAAGCATTTAAAACAAATTTCCATCAAAACTTACCTTCCCAATTTGCAGAAGTATATAAACGTGTTCTGCCACATGGTTCAGGTCTGCTTAGCGGTACACACCACCACTCTATCCTTGCCCGTGCCCCTCCCTGCCATCCTCTCTACATCACCGCACGTACCAGCAGTCACAGGTGTTTCATTACACTCACCTGCACAACACCGTGAGTCGAGAATGAGGCCAATAAGACGGTGTTGGTGTTCCGTCCTGCCGGCTGCCAGGAAACCACTCTCGACGCGCCGCCATCATGGATTCGTGTGCGCTGCGCCTGCGCGGCCTTCAACCTTCTTATATCATAGTGATATTGTAGATTCTGATTTATTCCTTACAAACTACAGTAGAATTTTCATAAGGTAATTTTTTTCATCTAAGTAAAACACGCTATTGGTTGGTATGTATAAAGTTGATGTTTTAAAAGGTATTATAATACCTTTTATTTTAAAACATCAACTTAAATTATCTCCTCTGTGTAACAATTAAGGAATGAAATATCTATAGATATTTCATTCCTTAATTGTTACACAGAGGAGATATTTTAAG